>APFE030641824.1:206462-286383 GCA_000404065.3 Pinus taeda | reverse complement strand
CACATGGATAGAATTGTACTATTTCGAGAGTAGAAATGAAGACCCTGGATTCTAGTTTCCACCATCCAGGCTGCGAGGAATTTTGTATTCATTATATTGTAGACTATTCATAAACAGATGGTTGCGTCCATACTATGTCTACATGTGTCTATACTTGTGATGTATTACAAGATCATTCCTATATCAGAGCAGTAGTTAGTTTTCTAGTCAGTTTTTAGTTTCCTAGTCAGTTTTGATCTGAGTATTGGAATGCCTACCTCAGCGATGATATCATCTCATATATATATTTTGCACTTGAATGTTTTTTACAGGTTCCAACTGGGCTCTCTGCAAGATAATCCTCGAAATGATAAAGTACTTCACTCTTCTTAAATGATAAATGAAATCCTCATCTACTACAGACTTCGCACTTTAGGGGGCAATCTGTTACACAAAAATATCGTCACCATGACTATTTGCAGTCAGTATGGGTCTATCATCACTTATACTAGCCTCCTAAGCAAGTCTCAGACCTTAGCTCTTCATGTCAAGCTTTGTAAATGAGAGAAAGACTTTGAAAATCAATATTACTCTAGTTCCGCATTTTCTCCTACTTTTACCTGCGGACCCGCATCCTTTGTTCATACTACCTGCGTACCTGCATGCTCTGTCTATAAAGGGGTGGGTGCGTACCCCTGTAAAAGTCAAAAAGGCGCAAGTTTATCCTAAAAAACTCACTTTTGGGTTAATTCTAGATGTTTCTAGAAAGATTTTGACGTGGATTGTTTGCTCCAAGGTGGTTCATGCATCCCAAAAGAGAAGGAGTTAATCCCTTGATAGGAGGAGCTATCCCTTTGAAGGAGGGATTTATCCCTTTGAACGAGGACCTAGTAACTTCCCTCCATTGCACTATAAATTAAGGCATTGGGTCAGTTGCTAGAGAGGTTAGAAGCTGAACATTTTTGAGGGTAAATGCTGATGGAATTGGGAATTCCTAGTTAAACTTGAGAGGAGAGATCACATACCTTTTGGTTTCATTGGGAAGTGAGTGAAACTTGTCAAAGTAGAGGAGACTTCTTGTCAGACCCTGAGAGGAGCTTGTATAGCATCAAGGCACAGGTTTTAAAGTTCTTCTTCATTTGAATTAATACAATCAGATTCATTTTTCTCAACAAATTGTCTTATGTGGTTTGTTTCATAATCTCCTTGATCATTATGATGAATATGCTTTATGATATTGGCTTTTCAGGTGCTATTTAATTTGGTTGCTTGTTTGTGTTTGCATAATTACACTTCAAGGAAGCTCATTTGGAGCGAGGGAGCGAGGCTTCCACAAACTTGCATTGGACCCAAGGTAGGCCTAAAAACACTTGTTTGCCTTTATTTTACTTGCGTATTTAGAGAAAGATAGTTTTTGATTGGCTTGCTTGTCACTAGATATTTGTAGATACTAGGAAGGTCGATCTTGTCCGCAACGTCGACTCATTCCGCGTGACAAGAGTTAATTGCTTAGTTGGGCCTTCGACATGATAGCTCAACACCATATTATCCATAGGCCAATGACCAAGTTGAAGCAGTGAATAAGGTTTTGATTGCTATGCTTCAACGTATCGTTGGGAAGCACATAAAATAATGGCATTTAATGATTTTCTCAGCTCTTTGGGCTTACTGAACCTCTGCTAAAACAACCACTAGATTCACTCCATTCCAGTTGATGTATGGTTTATAGGCAACTCTTCCAATCGAATGTGAAATCCCTTCGCTTAAGCTAGCTATCAAACTTCTCCTGGATACCTCGCCTGAAGAGGAACGACTACTATATCTTAAGGGACTCAATGAGACTCATCGCATCGTTGCGATGATTATCGAAGATCAAAAGAAATGATTCAAAGCTCATTTTTACCAAACCGTTTCTCCTCACACTTTTGTTGAAGGAGGCTTGGTCCTTCTTTATGATCAAGTCAACAATAAGTTGGGGGCAGGAAAGTTCGAACCTATGTGGCATGGGCCCTACATTGTCAAGCGTGTCTTACAGAAAGGCGCCTATGAGCTATGTGATTATGAGGGAAATGCATCGTCGCAATCCCGTAATGGGTTGTATATAAAAAAAGTATTATGCATGAAATTCGTATGATAAATTTTGTACATTAGTGTGCATTTTTATTTTTTGGTGTGCTTATTTTCTTTGCAGACATATGTTTTTCTACGTACCCTGTGTTCCACTAGGTTTGAAGATGTCATCAGGTCATTACATTGGTTTTGCTGATGGTGCTTGTCATAGCACATAGAACCTCTCTTTCACAACATGGGTACTCTATGACCCTAATGGCGAGTTGATCAACTTACAAGGTACCTGCCTTGGCCGAACTACCAATAACATCATTGAGTATAGTGCAGTTATTGAAATCTTGTCAGAAGAAGTTGCTCTTGGCATTAGGGATTTAGTTGTTAAGTTGGATTTGCAACTCATTGTGTTACAATAGAACAATCATTATTTAGTAAGAAATCCACAAATATTTTGTGTGTATCTACGTGTTAGATTGTTGGAAATAAATTTTGATTACATTACATATCAACATATTCCACGTAATTTAAATACATTAACTAATGCATTATCAAATCTAATTATTGATAAACATTTGCATCATTTGTAAAATTGAATCATGTTACGAACACATAAGTAGAAATAAAACATGTATGTATATATATGTGTGTGTGTGTATATATATATATAGATACACACACGCACACACATATATATATGTGTGTGTGTGTGTACACACACACACACACACACACACATATATATATATATATCGCATCTGCTAGAGTGTTTACATCAAAATGTCAAACAAATAGAGTGTTCTAAGACACTTGGCTTTCAAATCCTACAAAATGTGTAAAATACTAGAAGTTCTATCAAATTGTGTGATGCTCATGGTAGCGTGCGACTGCTCTGATCACTCGGCCTAACAGGCGATGCAGTCTCACAGAGACTCCAACAGTATGTCTCTACCAGCATAGTGGAACATCGTCAATGGTGGCATAATTTGGAACCCCTTGGGTAATTTCCTCCAGGTTGCACTCCATCTCGGCTAAGGGGCCAACTCCTTCTTCGTAGTCTACAGCCACTATCGGATGGGCAGCTCGCCATGCTATTGGCGACATGCCTAGCGGTCTTCCTGGTCTCACATCTACACATTTGTCATAAATTGATTCTTAGACTACATTCTCATAAAAATTATAAAAACTTGAAAAAATCCAAAGAATAATTTTTTACCTGCGTCAGTCCACTGCTCGCCTGGTGGTAGAGGTAGATCTAGATCCCCTCTGAAATACGCATAGTCATCCACCATAAGTAATTGACGTTCAATCCATGCGAATAACTATAGAGGGTAGTGCATATGTTGGCACGTGCCTCCTCGAGGCATGAGCTAGCTTCATCTCACGAGCCTCAAATCTTGGGCAGTAGAGTGTGGTACTTCTGCCCACTCGTACTAGAAGAGAGATATTCGCTCCAAAAATAAGGTCACTAGTATGGAACCAAACCTAAACTGCTTCACGTGTCTGTGCTTGCCCTTGGTTAGTTGGCACTTCATGTTCACCAAAAGACCTCCACATCAATTGAAAATTGTGGGAGTCAAACAAGCAATATCATACTGGAACTGAGACTTGGAAGCCTCATGAAGAGCTTGTGTGCCAGATATGCATGCCATGGTGAACAATATTGTTCTCAAAACGAGGTTATTGGTGACAGTTACAATTTTCACCTTGCCTCCGTTCGTTATCTCAGCACCAGGAGAGTATCTATGGACCAGACTCTTGGTACTATCACCTCCTTGGTGGGGTCCAAAGAGTTGAATGGCTTCCCCTCGATGGGACAATCCCGTGATGAAGTAAATGTCCATTTCTTCTAGTTCCAACTCCTACCCTTTGATGATGAAGTTCTCGTGATCTACATCCCAAAGGCTGATCAGATAAGGAAATAACTCCATTTGTGCCCTTAGCCCTATGGTCCGAAATAATTTCAATAGGCGACAATCCCTCAAAGCATTTATACATGTTGGATCTTAAGATTCTTGGTGATCCTCACCCTCATGGCCTCTTTCTTTCCATTCTACGACCATATTTCTCCTGCAAACAACATATAAACACCTTTTAGTGCTTTTTCCATGGATAAAATCAACATTTTTTGCTTTAAAAATGAGTTTTTAATTTCTAAAAGTCACTCTCGGCGCCATCGCGCCTATATTTCAAAACAATGCCATGACATTGTGCGAGCTTTTGGGCTCTAGCACGACCATCACAGATCCGATGACCATACCTGCAATGGTTGCCGACGAACTAAATTTTAAAAATGGTCTTTTTAAACTTGAAATCCACTGTTAAAATTGCATAAAAAGGTAATGTAATGCAAGAGCAGGGATGAGGACCTTACCTGTCTCAGACGATTCATAAAATGGTGTCTTGGTTCTCCCACAGAAGCCACTGGAAAATCAAGGAAATTAGGGCACAAAATCACTTTCAGAGCTCAATTTGGTAAAATGGTAAAAAATGAAATTACTTTTGCCTATTTATAAGTTTTGAAAGTCATTTTGTCAAAATATTTTTATAATATTTTAATATTTTCTCAATATCGGTGATGGGTGTGTTTCATGTGCAGTTACAGGTGCCTTTGATGTGAACAGTGATCATTATTGGCCAATTTTCGGAGTTTTGTTTTATCTCTTTTTCGGACTCCATAAATAAATGAAAAAGGAACCCCCCTAGAGTCATCTTTCAGTTCTTTTTTGACTCTCGAAAATTGAAAAGATTGCCGAGTACTTGTCATTTCGAACTCGTTAAAGTAAATGAATCAACATCACCTCAGTATACGTTTACCCATTTTTTGGGCTGAGACTAACTATTTACGAAAAAGGTACACCTTGGTCGACATGGTCAAGAGGTTCCCTCAGATATCGTTTTCTACTTTTTCGGGTTCGAGGGACAAATTACGAAAATGGACATGATGGAGTTTTCTTTTTCAAACTCTCTAAACATAAAAAAATATGCCGACTTATTCTTCCATCGAACTCGTTAAAATTTTATGATGAAAGGATTGTCACCATGACGAGACCGAGCTTCTCCTTCCTAGAGCTCGTAAAACTTACTAGAATGGATTCATTCAAAGAATGAACTTACATGACAAGCATATGCTATCCCCTTCAAGCTTGAGCTAAAAACAATTGGAGTACTCGCAAGAAATAGTAGGGGAAAATGAAGATGAGACATCCTTTGTATAGGCAACACATCGCTCTTGAACATGACATTTTTCTACTCTCGTGTCAGGTTTTGGATATCCTCACTTAGTCACTTGTTCTCCCAGGTTTGGGTAATCTGTCTTGCCACTCATTTGACTATTCCACAATTTCATCATGACCTAAAGTCCCATGTTGAGTCAAATGTTGCCACACTCTGATGGTGTGTCGCTAATATGTTCAAGAGAAGTCCAATATGTAGTTATTTACCTATACATTGTTTGAGTCATTGCTACAGTCCTGAATATTGTTCCACTTTATTACTTGTTTCGTCTCGACGATGAGGGCTTCATCATTGTCCTCCTTCGATGGGTCACTTCCTGTCGACTTCATCTGATTAACCAGGAAGAAGACTTAGGAACTCCCTTTCAGTACCTTAGAGTTGGCATGCCTTAATGGTCAGTTCTTCGCATCCAACGATAGGTCTTCATCATTGGCCTTCGATTAGGTGATTCCACGAGTGTTCGACCTCAACTTCATTATCACATTCACGGATTGTACTGTTGTACCTTGAGGGCCATTGTCATTATTGGTGGTTTCTCTCGTACCTATTAACGGTCCACATTATTGGCTAGTAATTAGGTGGTTTTCTAGAATGTTCGACTTCAACACGTTTATTCGCATGTTGGGATTCATATTGATCGGTTCAGGATGGAGCGCAAGACCTTGAGTCTTGTATGTTATGGCTCAAGCTATATGGAGTTTTATGTTATTCATGATTATACACATGTTTCTACTATACGGATGGTTGTGACCACACCGTGAGACTTAATACTTATGTTGATCCTTGTTATATGGATGGTTGCACCCATACCATGGATCTCTATATATAGTATTCATCATCTGGATGGCTACGTCCATGTCATGGATTCATGTCTTAATCTCAAATATGTATATGTATATGCATCCTTGATTTGCAGGTCTCATGATAGTGTGCGTCCTCGTCCTTGCCAAAGCTTGTAAAGCATTTCAGCCATCATTCCTCGTTCTGCCTTCATGCTTTAAGGGGCATTTGTTACACATTATTTTGTCACACCTCCTACACTTCCCTATGACATGCCCTAAAGTGACTAAAACATGATAATTATACATTGTACTCATCAATGTATATAGCTAAGATCCCTCCTTCAACTTTCCCTGGAAAATATCTAGAGCTTTCCTTAAAGAAATAGATCATGAAACCCTAAAATGAGAATCATCACCCTTATGAAGCTCAAAACCGCGATGATCGTTTTTTGCACCTTGTTAAGCCAGTGATGGCATCATTCTGTTCTCTCTCATACTCACGATGGTCTCAAAAAGGAATTTTTCCCAAAGAGGATGAGAAGCTTCGTGATCTAGAAGCTTCCATAGTGGCGAGCTGGAGGTGGTTTCGCATAGATGAGGATTGTTCTCTCTCATACTCACGATGGTCTCAAAAAGGAATTTTTCCCAAAGAGGATGAGAAGCTTCATGATCTAGAAGCTTCTAGAGTGGCGAGCTGGAGGTGGTTTCGCATAGATGAGGATTATTCTCTCTCATACTCACGATGGTCTCAAAAAGGAATTTTTCCCAAAGAGGATGAGAAGCTTCGTGATCTAGAAGCTTCCAAAGCGGTGAGCTAGAGGTGGTTTCGCATAGATGAGGATTGTTCTCTCTCATACTCACGATGGTCTCAAAAAGGAATTTTTCCCAAAGAGGATGAGAAGCTTCATGATCTAGAAGCTTCCAGAGCGGCGAGCTGGAGGTGGTTTCACATAGATGAGGATTGTTCTCTATCATACTCACGATGCTCTCAAAAAGGAATTTTTCCCAGAGAGGATGAGAAGCTTCATGATCTAGAAGCTTCCAGAGAAGCGAGTTGAAGGTGGTTACGCATAGATGAGGTCGAATCCTCCTAATTTAGCCTCTTGGTATCATCCTTATGAGCTACCTCCTTAAGATGTGGGCTTAATCCTATCTTTGGAGGAGGTTCAACTCCCTCTCCTAGCCTATAAATTTATCCTCTACCTTCCCAAATGGTTGATCAATGTCCATTTGCACCCTTATGCTGAGCTTGTGCTAGAGGCCATTCATTAGACTTGGAGAAGGAGTGTTGGAGAGTTTCTTGACTTGGACTTGGATTACCACTCAAGGAGAGCCTTTCAACATCAAGGCTATGGTTGTAAGCTTCCCCTTCATTCTTTAAATAATAATACAATTGCTGGTTCATATTCCCAATATATATGTTCATATATGTATTTGTTTGGCATTCCTTGATCAACTAAATAGATTGTTATTGGATTTACTATTGGTTTTGGTATGCTTTGTTGTCTCTTGGTTGTTTGTTCAAGTACATAAGCACTGAAAAAAGCAGGAACAAGACCTTGACACAAGCAATTCGAGGATTTCAACAAAGGGAATCGGATTACCATCAGAGCAAGGTAGGCCTCCTCTATTGTTCTATTTCTAAATTATAATCTAGGAAGATTTCTAGTTGATTGTCCTCTCAAGTTGTTAGACCCACTCATTGGGCTAGAGTGATTGTCTTTGTATGCATAATGACATGCATGTTGCTGCATTCCTTTGCATGCGATCAAAAACACTACTCACCCTGTCTGCTCCATGCTAGCTGTTGGGATGGATCTACAACTTGTACGGGCGCAGTTTCATCCGTGAGTGCATGTTGTGCCCCCTGATGTACCTGTTCCTGTTGCAACTCATTTTGTTGTCTATGCAACTCCTATTCTTCCTTGAGTTGTTGCTTCATCACATGCAACTCCTTCTCTATTCCATTCTCTGCCTTCACATGATCTTCATGTTGCGTCGTCATCGCATAGCTTGAGTCTCCAAAGTTGCTTTCATCACAAGTGGATCTGCTTGAGCTTATAATTTTGTTTGCCTCTATGTTGTCAACAAACTTCCTCTTGCGTTCGTTACATCCAGTATGTTTCCTTTAACTGTTGTTGATGGTGCTTCCTGCTATGATCTTGTTGTCATCATATATTGATGTCCTTGTCTATGAACAACTCTTTGTCTTCATGGGTAGGCAAGTTCATAGACACTTGATCGACTGCATCCCCAAGTGTGATCTGAACGATGTCTTTGACTCTACTCTCCTGGAAACCATTGTACTTGTGCTACTGAGAGGCAGATGAAAACCTACGATAACCTGGAGACATGGAAACATTTATGGCAAGCAATTTGTCAGTTGAAAACCAAAACAAACTTGAGAATTGACTTGCAACATACTTGTGTGACTAATCATGAAGGTTGCCCAATTTCCATCGGGAGGTCAGGACACTAATTGCCAAAACTGCACAAGGTAGAGTCTGGGCTATCAGGAGGCTAACTGACTACTAGAACTGTGTAATGTAAAGTCCAATCTAGCCTGCTGAGGATTGAAATTGCACAATGCACAATTTCAGTTAGTAGTGACATGCAACCAACAAACTGCATTGAGCAGTTTCTGGGGCCAGCAGGACACTGCCTCCAAGAATTTCACAATGCAAACCTAGAGGTTAGTGTTGGGCTAGACTTGCGCAACTTTTGGAGGGAAGGTAGAGCCTTTGCTTCCAGAAATGCACAGTTCTAGTCGGATAAGGCACGGTCCAAGCCAAGGCAACCCAGTCCGACCGACAGGTGACTGGAAACATGAGAAGTTTGAATGCATGGTGAGATGAGTGCAAACAAGAGTGAATGATCATTCATGCAAACAACAAGTGCAGGATTCAAAAAATAGGAAAGCATGCATGTGTGTGAAGGGATTCGCCACAACGACGACCGTTCGTGCAAAACAGTGTCATGCATGTGACAACAGTGAGATGCAAGCGAAAACTAAAACGATGCTTCTACAAGCTAACATACATCAAAATGACAGCAAGCACTCACTGGAATCAAGCAGACAACACTCACACAAAGTGAAACACAAAAAGTGATAGAAACAAAATGCAAGTATTGAAAAGTGGGCTTACCCCAAGACAACTGAGCTGAATGTGCCAATGACTCCTAGATGCAACGTGGGATGTCAGAGATGCAAGTTTGATGTGAGGAATGAGCTCTATAACATCTGGTTGATGAGTTTCAATAGAATCGAGGTTGTGACGCACATGCCACAAATCTAGGAAATGTGACACTTGGCGGGAGGCTTCTGAAATGATCCTTGCATGTAACCTTCGGCTGCTAAAAATAGATCCATGAATCAAGGGATGCCTTTACATGTTGCCTTGGGAGGAGCAGTCCATGCATGCAAATTAGTTTTGCTCGGTTCTGGAGGGAAACAGTCAACCCAACTGCACATGCAACAATCTACTCAGCTGAGGGGAAAAAATGCTCATTTATGGGAGGGAGCTAGGCTAGCTGCCTAGAAGGTTTGCACAATTTCTGGACTGAGTAGCCTTGCGGGGAGTAATTGCGCAATTTTCTCAGTGAACTGTGATAGGTAGATTTGCACAATTTTGGAGCCCAATAGGCTACTAGACAAAATTAAGTAATTTCTAGAGGGAAGGTTGGTTTCCCTCCAGAATTGCACAATTTCTTGAGGGAGTTGCTAAGCCTACAATTGGACCAAGTCCGGAGAAACAACCTGTGAGGGGGATGCAACAAGCTCTGAAGCACATGCTATTATTTTGTGAGAAAATTCATCGAAGATTGTGTACTTAACAAGGCAAGAAATTTTGTTGTGAAAGGTTGGTAGGGAGGCTACAAAATGAAGCTAAGGAAAAATTTTGGAGGGTGGTTGTAGCCACTACAACACAACCCTAAAGCATCTTCAAGGATTTCTCGGGTTGACAGGGTATTATCATAAGTTTGTTAAGATTTATGGGAGAATAATAGCTAATCCAGGTGGATATTGGTGGCCACTCGCCTATTCCACCTAGACCTCCAGTCGGTTTCATTTGTTTCCTTGTATATTTCAGCATTTACTATTTTTAGCAGTTTTTTTGGGCCCTGAACTTCTAGAGCAGTTTTGACCCCCTAAACGACAATTTTTTATTGTCCGCAACAAGTTCATAACTGTACGAGGCTTGCCGTAAATCCTATATTACTCGAAGAGACATTTCCAAAAATGGATCATACGTGCCAGACATAGATAATATGACGAAGTTACAACCCTAGGAAGTTGGCTGTCGAACTAACCCCAACAGGGCCCACAAACTCTTGGCGTTCCATCTCCTGGGGTTATGGTTTTCCCTTGTTGTTCAATAATAAATATGCCCTTGAGCCTCATTGTAACATAGTTCAGAGTCATGTAGTTGCCACATCTCTTCTTAGAGATAAGCTACCATCATCCGAGCTAGTTTATTTCCAATATGTTTGTAAGAATATTTCAATATTTTGATATTAATGAAATGAAGCGTTATTTTTGTTGCATATCTATATTTATGGTTATATCTGTAATTTTTTGTGTTCCTATTTAATTTTAGATCAATGGTATCAGAGCATTCTTCTCTTTCTCTGTTTCTCTTTTCATGTCCCCAACGAGGTTAGGGTATAAGGAGTTAGGGGATGAATTGGTTGAACCTTTGCAAGATCGTCCTCGCAAACCCTGACGGCCTCCCATGGTAGAAGAAAAGAAAGATGAGGGGGCAAGATATCCTTTCAAAATATTGCTCGAGGAAGCCCTCAAGCGACAGAGGAACGTGATGATGGATAACTTTGCCTAAATCCTTCGAAGACTACCCACAGGTGATGCATCTTCATCTAGTAGTCACTCTGGAGGCGCTACTCCTTTTAAGGTGCAAGTTAGCTTTGATATTCCCATATTTGAGTATCAAATAGATGCAAATGTCATAGATAAATGGTTGAATCTATTGGAAGGATATTTTTTAGTTCATGACTTTTCTAGTCGGGAAAAGATTACTTTTGCACTTCTCAAAGTCACCCCACACATCAAGGACTAATGAGAAACCTGCTATGAATGAAAGGACAAGAGGGAATCCTCACTATTTCAACCGAACCCAGTTAGGATTCTTTCCGAAACGGCATCAAGGAACAATATTACCCTGTCGGGAGCTATGAAGATAAATACATAAAGTGGACCACGCTACGACAGGGAAGGGACCAAGATCTGTCGGAGTTCATAAATGTTTTCCATACCCTCCGCACGAAGTTGAGTATCAAGGAGTCTGAGTGGCATTTGGTACTCAAGCACCCCAACTACATACATAAGTACATCTAGGACGAGATGGAGTTCCTAGACATCTGCTCGCTTGACACGACATACCAATACACTGTCAAGATTGAGGAGAAGTTTAAACAGAAGAAGTGATACTTTGGATCTGTGAATCTGAAGCAAGGAAAAGGAACCCCCAAACCATAGAGCAAAGGCCAAAGCCAAGGCATGGAAACCTAGGACAACTCGTCGAAGCCGCAAGAAAAGAACAACACCACGAAGACAAAGAATGACACATGAAAATGGTGTGAGTTCCAAAAGAGCTCCACTCACAACCCAAGTGAGTTTCGGGCCAAGCAGTCACTGGTAGCCAAGATGAAGGCTTTTAAATCAGACACATGTTCCAACTCTGAGTCAAAACCTGACAAGGAGAATGACAAAGGGAAGCAGATCATTGACGCAAAGCCTAGTGCCATCGTGGCCACCACCAAGATCCATAAGGATGAGCCTAAATATCCAGAAGAGGGGCAACACCTCTTCCACTCACAGATGTGGGTGAAGGGCTCTCTGTTGTAGTTCATTGTCGACTGTGGGAGCCAAAAGAACTTCATTTCAGTAGAGGTCGTGGAGAGGTTATTTCTACAAATGATAACACATCTGTAGTAGTACACCACCAAGCGACTTCACCAAGGATGATATATTTGCATTAGCCAACAATGTCACCTTCCTTATAGCATCAAGCCCTTCACGGATGATGTATTGTGTGATGTTGCTCCTCTTAAAGTTTGTGATGTATTATTAGGACAACCATACTTATGGAAGCGGCATGTTGTATATGAGTCTAGACCTCGCTTTATGATTATTATTCTGGGTAATATGTTGTACAAGATACTAGAGGTAGCCCCACCTACTGCCATCTCTTTAATCACTGCAAAGTAATGCAGTAAGATCATTTCCCATACTAGGAAATTTGTTTTCCTTATGATTCGCCCTTAGGGAAAGAAGAAGGTTGTGGCCATGGCTTTCAAATAGGGCTCCTCCACACAACAAAAACATATGGACAAGGTCGTGAAGGAGTACAGGGACATTTTCGCCTCACTTACACAGGTACCTCTGCACTGTCAAGTCAAGCACTCCATCGATTTGACCCCGGGCATGCCACTGCCCAATAAAATGATCTATTGATGGTGCGTTCTAGAGAACGATGAGATCAAGTGCTAGATTCAGGAGCTACTGTAGAAAGGGCACATCAAGCCAAGCTCATCACCCTGTGGGAGCCCGACTGTATTGGTACAGAAGAAGGATGGACCTAGAGACTCTATATTGTCTTTCGGGTGCTGAACAAGATCATTGTTTAGAATAGGTACCCAATCCCATGGATTAATGACTTTCTGGAACAACTCAAAGGGGGCAAATATTTCAACAAGATTAACATGAAGTCCAGTTATCACCAGGTGCCTATCGAACCCTCCGATGTGTGGAAGATTGCCTTCAAATCCAAGGAGGGACTTTTAGAATGGTTGGTAATGCCTTTCAGGTTGACGAATTCCCCCAAAATTTTCATGAGATTGATGGACAACATCTTGCGACCCTTCACCATTGCATTCGTGGTAGTTTATTTAGATGACATCTTGATCTTCAGCTAGAGTTGGGAAGAGCACCTCCACCATATTCGATAGGTCCTTCAAACCCTAATGCAACACAAGTTGTGTGCCAATTTGGAGAAATGCAATTTTGGCATGACCCATGTTTAATATATGGGGTACATCATTGATGAGCAAGGTGTGCATGTGGACCCAACCAAGATACAAGTCATTCAGGATTGGCCAGCGTCAACCATTTTAACAAAGCTCCGCAGCTTTCTGGGTCTTGCCAATTTCTATTGTAGGTTCGTGTTGGGGTTCTCTCATATCACTTGGCCTTTAAGTCAAGTCACGAAGGGCGGAGCAAAAGTAAAGTTTTTTTGGGTCCGAAACCCAACAAAAGGCGTTTTCTGAGTTGAAGCATTGTCTCTGCTTTGCACCAGCGCTCACATTAACAAACCTACATCAACCATTTGAGATTGATATAGACACCTCTGAATATGCTATTGGTGAAGTTCTTACTCAGAAAGGGCATCCAGTGGCTTACCACAGTGAGACACTTTCAGGCATAGTCCGAAATTATCCCACTTACAACAAAGAAATGTATTCCATTGCACATGCCTACCATCAATGGAAGCATTACATTCTAGGTAAGGAAATGGTCATCCACATAGACCATCGATCCCTGCAGTTCATACAAACACAAGGTAAGTTGCAGAATGATCACCATCAGAAATGGTACACATACTTGCAATAATTCCATTTAAACATTAAGTATAAGAAGGGAAACACCAATAATGTTACAAACTGCCTCAACTGACCACCAATCATGGCATTGATCACTGTGCTCTACTCTTATTGGCAAAAGACTTCAGGGCGCATCTTTACAAGAGCAATCTAGAATTCGACAACACATATCAGACAATCCTAGAAGGGAACTAAGTTCCAATTTTTCACCTCCATGATGCACTTTTATGCCACTTGGGACACATCTATGTTCCTTCAAGTGAGTGTGCCGAGATGAGTTGGGAGATGCACTATAGTTAGGCCACTCGACATTTCGGAGTAGAGAAAACAATGGCAGTATTGAAGAAGTATTTTTATTGGCTGAAACTTTTTCAGGATGTTGGGAAGTACATTAGATCCTACACCACTTGTGCCATTTCCAAACTAACCATTAAGAATCAAGGCCTATATACTCCTCTACCTACTCCTAGTCAACCTTGGGAATCCATCTCCATGGATTACATGTCAGGACTTCCTTCTACTAAGCATGACAACGACTGCGTTTTCATGGTTGTCGATAAATTTTCTAAGATGGCGATCATGGCGGCCTACAAGAAGAGTATCATAGCAGAGGCCACTGCTAAGCTCTTCTTTAAGAAAGTGGATACACTTTGGGATAAGACAGTCCACTATTCTAGATCGAGACAACAAATTCCTAAGTGCATTTTGGCCAAGTCTCTGGTCGATGTTGGATACCAAACTTACTAAGTCCACAACGTTCCACCCCCAAACTGATGGCCAAATCAAGGTCATTAACACAATGATCATACACATTCTACACATGTACATCTCGAAGCATCCACACACATGGGATGAAAGTCTCCCCTATGTCCATCACAGCTACAATAGAGCTATCCATAGCTCAATGGGCCATAGCCCCTTTCAGGTAGGGCTGAGATTTCAGTCATTATGTCCCATTAATGTGGCCATACCATTTGTAGCTACTCAGGAAGATTTGGCTCATGTCCAATCTGAAGCCAACATGGCTAAGAACTTCATTTAGCGCATTCAACACATCCGCCAACAGGTCCATGATATATTGGATAGAGTCAGTGCTATGTATAAGCAACGCCGTGATCAACAACGAGTACCTCACAAGTTTCAGGTGGGTGACAAATTTTGGCTACATTTGCAAAAGGAGCGCCTTGCTGGACAGCTCCGCAAGCTTCGCCAGCTCCGATATAGGCCATACATCATCATCAAGGTTGTAGAGGACAATGCATTCGAGCTCAACATCCCACCATTCATTGGTCTACACCCAGTGTTCAAGGTAGACCACCTTCAGCCATAGAGTCTACCATTGTTGGACACATCTGACATTGCAGAACAACTCACACCAACAAAACTAAACCCCGACTGCATGGAACAAGCCATAATTGATTACCTAGTGAACACACAGATCAAGAACACTCACCAACAAAGGATCCATCTATATCAAGTTGTCAAAGCAAGCCAACTCCTTCACCAGGGCAAGTGGTTCACCATGGACCAAGTTCAACAAAAATTTCCTCACCTCATGGAGGCTTTGCACGTAATGGGGACCATTGCTTCCTAAGGAAGGAGGACTGATCTAGGTGGATATTAGTGGCCACCCGCCTATTCCACCTAAACCTCCAGTTGGTTTAATCTGTTTCCTTGTATATTTTAGTATTTACTATTTTTAGTAGTTTTTTTGGGTCCTGAACTTCCGGAGCAGTTTTGACCCCCTAAACAGTGTATTTTAGGTCCACAGTAGACCCATAGCCATAAGAAAGGGCCCGTCACAAATCCTGCATTACTTAAAGAGACCTTTCCAACAAGGTATCATACACGCCAAATAGAGATAATATGACCAAGTTACGACCCCGAGAAGTTGGCTACCCAACTAACCCCAACGGGCCCACAAACTCTTGGTGTTCCATCTCCTGGGGTTAGGGTTTTGGTTGTTTATGGTTTTCCCTTGTTGTTCAATAATAAATAGGCCCTTAAGCCTCATTGTAACATAGTTCAGAGGCATGTAGTCCCCACATCTCTTCTCAGAGATAAACTACTATCACTCAAGCTAGCTTATTTCCATTCTATTTGTAAGCATATTTTAGTGTTTTGATATTAATGAAATGAAGTGTTATTTCTATCGCATCTCTATATTTATGGTTATATCTGTAATTTGTTTCATTCCTATTTAAATTTTGGATCAATAACACCTCTAACAACATTATTGAAGAATGGTGCATTTTCTTGGACTCTAGAAGCAACTAAGGCCTTTGAACATCTTAAAGAGGCAATGTGCCAAGCATCGGTCTTAGCTACACTAGACTTCGCAAAATGTGATGCCTCAAGAAATGGAATTGGTGTTGTTTTAATGCAAGAATGAAGACCCATTGATGTTAAAAGTTGTCCAATCAAAGGAAATTATTAACATAAATCTATTTATGAGAAGGAAATGTTGGCAATATTGCATGCACTAAAGCAATAATGACCTTACCTAATGGGAAGACACTTCAAGGTAAAACTAGATCATGATTGTCTTAAATACTTTTTGGAACAAATATTATCTTCAAAAGAGCAGCAAAAATGGGCCACAAAGATGGTGGGTTATGACTTTGAAATCATTTGCAAAAAAGGGAAGCAAAATGTTGTTGCAAATGCCCTCTCAAGAAAGGATGAGGATGTGGAAGCATTGTGTTGTGCCATTTCTATTATCCAACTTGATTGGATAATTGAAGCAAGGGATGAATGGAAGAATGATGAAGAGGTGTGGGCACTCATTCATAAGTTGCAGCAAAATCCCTAGTACATTTGATACTTTTATCTGGAAAAATGATTCATTATGGTACAAAGATCGCTTATATCTTTGTAAGAATTCCCAAATCAAACAAAAGATTCTTTTGGAATTGCACACCTCCCCCTTAGGAGGGCACTCAATATTTTTAAAAACTTACCATAGGGTCAAGAAGGAATTTTTTTGGGATGGCCTTAAATCTGACATTCAAAAGTTTGTGGCATAATGTTTGGTTTGCCAACAAAAGAAAGTTGAGACAATTAAGACCTCAAGTTTGTTACAACCTTTAGCTATTCCAAGTCAGCACTCGGAGGAGGTCTTAATGGATTTTATCACAGGTTTACCCAAGTCTAAAGGAAAGAGTGTCATCATGGTGGTAGTTGATAGAATTACCAAGTATGCACACTTTTGTGCATTATCTCGTCTTTTTAAAGCTAGTACAGTTGCTACTGCATTTATGGAAACATTCAAAAGCTACATGGAAACCCAAAGATTATTGTAAGTGACAAAGATCCCATTTTCACTGGAAATTTTTGGACGGAACTATTTTCTTGTCTTGGTACTCAATTAGCTCATAGCTCATCTCATCATCCTCAATTTGATGAGCAAACTGAGATAGTGAACAAATGTTTGGAAGGATATCTTCGTTGCTTTGTATCTGATAAACAAACACAATGGTTCAAGTGGTTACCTCTGGCTGAATGGTGGTATAACGCTCCCTTCCATCTTGCAACAAAAATGACCCCATTTATGGCACTTTATGGATATCATCCACCGTCCATCACATCATTTTAAGAGAAAAATCTAAGGTTCAAGTAGTGGAAGATCACACTGAGCATCAACAACAAGTTCTACAACTCTTAAAGGATAAATTCACTCTAGCACAAAATCAAATGAAATAATAGGTAGATCAACGTCACAGTGAAAGAAGTTCTGATGTAGGGGACTAGTTATTTTTACGGCTACAACCATACAAACAAATGTCCCTCAAGCAAGCTAAGAAGGATAATAAATTATCACCCAAGTTTTATAGTCCATACAAGGTGTTGCAAAATATTTGTACTATGGCATACAAATTGGAGTTGTCGACATCTTCCCGGGTACACCCAATTTTCCACGTTTCACGCTTAAAGAAGGTTATTGGTGACAAGCTTCCAATTCAAACAATATTTCCAAAACTTGATGAAGAAGGAGAAATCATATTTGAGCCTGAAGCAATCACAGAAACAAGAACTCAAAAGTTGTGAATCGATTAATTTTGAAGTATCTCATTAAGTGGAAGAACTTACCTGCTGAATATTCCACATGGGAGGATGAAAATTTTATACAAAAGCATCCAAAACTACTCAAGCGTTAAGGACAACACTTTTTTTGAAGGAGAGGGGAATGTTAGGCTCCTATAATACTAGCGTAGTTCCCTTATTTTTATTGTTAGTGTAGCCCCCTATTATTATCGTTGTGCCCATGTATCCCCCATATTGTTATTGTTGTGCCACATAAAATCCCACTATTATTATTGTTGTGCCCTTACATTATTATTTTTATGTAGGCTCTGATTATATTGTGACCCCTTAGACTCTTATATATACCAATGAGGTCTAATCATTCGTATCATCCAATAATTGTTTATTTATGTCATGTAAATGAGGTTGCCCCCTCAAAGAGGCTATTTATCAAGTTGTTGATCTATCTTTCCTTATGTTTTGTGAGTTGGTTTCATAACACTAGCCAACTACACCAACATGTCCATCATGAGCTTATGTTGCCTGTCAACTCTACCATTGTGTACTCCTTGCCACCATGTTCAAACTCTCCTTCATTCTCCATGATTCCTCTTCCCTATTATCACGCTCACTTGCATGTTCTACCTCAAGGTAAAAAAAAGGGTTAGGCCCACACCCTCTACCACATCCTCTTCTACCTCGACCTCCGCCTCTGTGAAAGACTACACCTCCAAAACAAGGTGGCATCACCAACTCATGCTCCCATAACTTCCATGAACATGCTCTGATGCCACTTTAATATTCCTAAATGGAGGTTAACAATAAAAACCAAAGCAATGAACTAGGAAGAAAAAGATACTTAAAAACCATGAACATAATTCAAAACACCAAGATATCGAGCATAATAAACTAACCCATTTTATCAAATAATTGGGTATGTGTACATAGAGTGAGCTAAAATGATAGAACTTGGGCTTGTTATGCAAGCTATGCAAAACCAAAAAGAGATATATTTAACCCAAGTGAGAAATGGCCTGGAACTAAAATTCACACTACAGATAAATAATTTGATACTCTCTACTGGTTGGAACAATGATTTCAGGGCTGAGTACTCCTCAAAATGCTCTAAAAATTGAGCCCTTAACTCCTCTCCTAAAACCCAAAAAATCCTAGAAAGGGTTTGGCTCTGCTCCAAGCCATGAGGAATCTATCCAACAGGTGTGTGTGACCCAACAAGTTAATTGTGCATGCTCCTGCAAAAAATCGGCCTATTGGGAATTCCCCTTAATTCATGGTCTAAGGAACTCCTCCCAATCCGAAAACTAGCCTTTATAAGGCCCAACTTCTTAGCTCCTCAGTTCCCCAACAATACTGCTCCAAGGCTTGTGTAGCCTGTTCCCAGGGAGGCTCACACACTGCCAAAGAAAGAAAATTTGGCCCACAAGTATGACCTAGAATTACCACTGCAAAATGCCACCAAAACTTTGGCACCAAAATGAATAAATACTCTTGTAATTTCCAGTCCACCCAATTCACTATAGCTGGCCCGGACTCTGCTAGTTCAAACTGCCTTTGTGCCTAAGAAATGTGCACAATTGGAAAATATGTTCCTAAAATCACCCTGTGGAAGCCCCAAAATGGACTCCCAAAATCCTAGCTATGGAGACACTCAAAATTCTCCGAAACTGGTGTGGAATTTCACTTGAAATCCCTGTGTTTAACAACACTCTAACCCTTGCACTAAACAACTCCAATAGAGATCGAATTCTAAAATATGGTGAGAAATGCTTCCTTTCTTCCTTCTATAGTCATGGGCTACTTCTCTCCCCTTGGTGGCCCCCACAACCCACAAATTTGTCCCCCTTCCTTGAGGTTCAAATTGCCTCCTTTGGTGGGCCCCATATTCCACTAAGAGTTTGATTTATCCTCTTGGGTGTATATTAACATTTTTTCCTTATTTAAACATTTTAACATCATATAACAGCAGTCTCATAAATTGAACAAGTAACATAATATATATGTGGAAATCCTTATGGGAGAAAACCATAGAACTTATTTATATAAAATATCTTATAGAAACAACTTACTATTACATCAAATTTTAGGCACCAATATTCATGAGACACCAATTCCCTCTATTGTTTTGTAGACACTAACCTACAAGAGACACCAATCACTTTTCCTTCTTATAGGCTCCAACTTACAGGAGACACCAATACCCTCTACTACTTTGTAGGCACCAACCTTTAGGGGACACTAATCCCCATTGTTGCAATATTTATAAGCACTAACCTACAAAAGACACAAATGCCCACTGCTATAAATATTCATAGGCACTAACCTACTTCACTGAATCTAGTTGCTTTTCCACAATATCTATTACTTGCTTCTGCTTTCACCAAGTCTACTTGTTGCTTCTACCTTCACCAGGTCTGTTAGTCACTTCTTCTTTCACCAGCTTTATCTACTGCTTCTTCTTTCATCAAGTCTACTTCTCTGAAAAATTGTTGCTTTTGGCTACTTCCCAAGAATGAACTTGCACAACATGCCACGTATCCAATTTTTCAAATTTGGTTATGAACTTTACACCACAGGTACCTAAAGATCTCTTCTCCATCCCCTCTATAATTCACAATATGAAACATCTTATAAAGAAAGTTATAGCAAAAATGTCAAGCTGGCTTGTTTAAAGCATGTTTTAGGAGCATTCAAGAACACTAACTTTCTTAGATAATATCTCTAAAATTATAGAGAAACAAGGTCTGAAAGCTCTACTACAGGTACCTTGAGATCTCTTCTCTATCTCCTCTAGATTTCAAAGTCTGAAACATCATAGAAAAAAATTTATAGCAAAAACACCAAGCTAAGTTGTTTGATGTAGATTTTATGATCATTCAGGAAACTTAATTTCCTCATACCCTATCTTTGAAATTATAGTGAAACAAGGTTTGAAAGTTTTAGTATAGGCATCTTGAGATCTGTTTTTAATCTAGTCCATATTTCAGATTCTGAAGCATCATAGAAATTTTTTATAGCAAAAATACCAAATTGACTTGTTTGAAGTAGATTTTATGAGCATTCAGGAAGCTTAACTTCTTCTAACCATATCTTTGAAATTATAGCGAGCCAAGGTCTAAAATTTTAACCATGGGTACATGAAGATATTCAATTTGTATCTTACAAGTTTCACCTTTTGAAATAGACTATAAGAAAATTTATAGTGAAGATACTAAAATGGCCTATTCAAAGAAGATTCTTGAGCATTCAAGAGGCCTAATTTCCTCAAATAATATCTCCAACATTATAGCAAAACAAGGTTTGAAATTTTAACCACAAGTACATGAATATCTTCTTTCTAGTTCCTATAATTTTTATGGTTTGAAACATTACAAAATAAAATTTATAGTGAAAATTCCAAGTTGACTCGTTCACCCCATAAATCCCATTTTCGCTTCCACCTTTAGACTCCAAGAATCATCCCAATAATTATTCTTCAACTCCTCTTGCAACTTCATATCTCTTTTTGATGGATTGGTGTTCAAATGCACTCATATGCCATTTATTTATAGTGCTTTCACATTCACTTATGGGGCTAACTTGTAAAATTGGTTGGGTAAGCTTGATTCTAGTTTGGTTGGGTCATCTTTACAGAATCTTCCACATCTCCTTAGTCATATGGAGTTAGAGGGAGTGCCATATACCATTGGAAAGGTATCGGAGTAATATTTTCAAGCATATATCCTATGATCCAATTTGAGCTATGAAATTAGAGTGAAAATTCATTCAAATATAAGTTATCTAAATTGTGAATCAAAAGTCCAAATATAACATTTCCAACAATCTTCATTTTCCAATATTTATCTTGGACATATATAGTCTCCCCTTGTCTTTAACATCAATGACAAAAATATTTCCAAAAATCTCCCCTTTTGTCATTTATGACAACCCTTAGTCAATTCTATAATAATATTGTAGAACTCCCCATATCTACAATTCTCCTTGTTCCTGCAATTTCTCCCCCTTTGACATCAATGGCAAAGGGAAGTTACCCTTGAACTTGTGCTTCTTCTTATATGTAACTCTTCTTATGTGTGCAACTTTTCTTGGTGTCTACCACTCTTCCTATATTTGCAACTTCTCTTAGTGACTGCAACTCTTCCTCTATATGCAACTTCTCTCAATGACTACAAATTCTTCCCCTTTAACATCAATGACAAAGTTTTTTATTTTGTTTTTGGTTGTAATTTGTCCCCATGAGATGTTAACACAAAATAATTGCTTCCTTCTCCTTTATATGCAACTAGGCTCCCCATGTCGAGGTTGTGTATATCTATCCTTACATGCAACATTTCCTCTTTTGTAGCTCTACTCTTGAGACTGCTCCCCCCATGCTTGAACTTCCTTTTACTTCTTCTTTTTGGGACTACTCCCCTTGGGCTTATGCTTCCTTTTATCTACAACTTAACTCTTTTAACATCAAAGGGATAATCCTCTTAAACTGATGCTTCTCCTTATTTGCAACTCTCGTCCTTTTGCCTATTTTCTACCAATCTTCCTGAACATTGTTTTCTTATTTCACATCCTTTAGAATTGAATGTGAGATCATACCCTTTAATCAATCATTTGACTTACAATTAGTAGATTGTGTTTTATGTTGGGTATGTGTTATATTCTTTCCATGACTAGCCTCAGGTGTTATTATGTTGCATCGAGCACAACGAGGGGGTAGCAGTCCCCCTTGCTAGGGGGCAATATCCCCCTCTACACGAGATCTAGAGCAACGCCTTGGGAATTTTTTTATGTAGACCCGCCCATGGTTTTGCACATGGTTTTGGAAATGATGGTTTTTCCCATGGTATTTTGTAGATCTGGTCAAGGGAACCACAATTATCTTCTAATCTAGGGTTAATGGATTGGGGTTTATGAATGCTTTTGCATGCATATAATGTATTGTAACATTGAAAGAAATATAATGAAAAATCAATGTGGTTTTCTTGATTTTCGGTTCTAGGAGAAAATCTTTGTGTATATTTTTTTATGTTCTCGCCATTGTATATTTTTCTATTTTTTTTAAGAATTTCTTTGTAGGTAATTTACATACAAGGTTAAGATCTACATTTTAGACCTTCAACCAGTAGAATATTATGGGTTGTTGTCCATCCATCATCAATATTGACTATGCATTTTCCAATTATCCTTCTTGAATCACTATTTCAAAGGATGATGCTGCCTTTAATTTTACTTTTATCTCCTATCATATGCCTTAAACATCCACTACATATATACCATTTTCTGTCTTTGTTTTGAATACATAGAGCTAGATCAAATTCTTTCTACTTCTCTTGCTTCCTCATCCATACCTTTATTTGATTTCCATTTCTAACAACATCTTCTTCTCTGCTTTGATTTAGAGGCCTCAATGTACAACTTCTACAATCTTGAGCTTTGTTGCCTAAAGTTATTGCACTTGAAACATTCAACATGATATAATGAGGGGGCAAATGAAATGTGATTTTTGACATCATTCTCATTAAAGTTTCTAGGATTGTTGTTCACACAACCATTCCTTGAGATCTTATATAATCCCCTACTCTTTTTTACCATATAGCCATTTCTTACATATTTTTTGCAATCTATTAACTTGTGACCAAAATTATTACATGAGAAGCAATAGCCACAAAAGATATTATGATGCTTGGAAGTGAAAGTCCTTCTTGGGGAAATTGTTCTTCTGAAGCCATTCCTAGGTCTCAAATGGCCTTCACTTCCTTGCATAGTGTTGCTTTCTTACATTTGAGGATTAGATCTCTGCTAATTTCCTCCTTCTTTCCTACTGATGTTTTCATTGATAGATCTTTTGAGCAAATTAACATAGCTTTCAAGTTCTTTTTTCATTTCTCTTCTAATGACATCAAGCTTGATTCTGCCTTGACAATTTCATGATATCCAAGACCTATTTTAATAAGAGGAGATCTCTGAAAACTAAGAATGTTATCTAATGATTTAATCCCTTATACAAACAAAACATTTAGATTCAACTGAGCATTTGCCTTCTTTAGATCCTTTCTTAAGGATACAATCCCTGGATCTAGTTTCTGACAATTTCTTTCATTTTCTTTTAGCTGACTTATCGGTGTATCCTCTATTTTATTAGCCTCTTCTAGTTTTGTCTTTAGGAAGATAATTGATGCTTCATCACAATCATGATATTTATATTCATATTTATGTAATAAATCCTTCAACTCTTTATTCTTTCTTCTTAGTATTTTTGTTTCTTTCAAGAAATAAATAAATTCTCTCTCAACATCTAACTCCCCATCAACATCTTCTTCCTCTGAATATGAAATGTCTTGCTCAATGTATCGAGCCTCCATGGCCATGATTAATAATTATTTTTATCAATATCATATGCATACATATTACTTTCTTCTAATGAGCCACATATTTCCTTTTCATACTCATAATGTTTCCTCTTATCTTCATATTCTTCTTTATCACTACTATTTTCCAAAATTACATGTGGACATCTAGAAGTAAGATGACTTGTACTTCTATGATTACGACATAATAGTAGCTTACCTATGGATTGCATTTTTTTTTCATCTTCTTCACTTTCAACTTCTTGTTTTGAATATGAATCTTCCAATTTTGCACATGGACTTTCATAAGCATAGTGACCTATCCTACTATACTTCAAACATTTGGATAATAGCTTATATTTCAATTTTCCAAATTGTCTTGAGACATATTGCACTTCTCTTGCATCTAATACATCGCTAGAATAATCATAGGCTTTGATATTTTTTGCTTTCTTTGAATCTTTGAGAATTTATTCTTTCTAAGCTAACTTCTCCGTTCTGATTTCATATATAGTATCCATATTTATTTTTATTTTTTATTTTATTATTATTATTATTTTGTATTTTTTGTATTTATTATTTTTATTTATTTTTTTCCAGGTACAACGTTGTATATTCCATGTGAGGAATATAAGTCTACTGTCAATATTGTCAACATCCGTCATGTCACTTGCGAGAATTGAACCTGGGTAAGGAGGACTCCATTCCTTCTTCCCAACCACTCGGGATAACCCCAATTGATGTATAGTATCCATATTTATATTCTTCTTGTCTTTCATTTCTTCAATGTCACCTCCTTCATAAGTGTCTTGCAACTCATCCCACATTTCTTTTACCGTATCACAATGAATCATCTTATCAAATTTTGATTCTGATAGGCCACACAAGATGGCTCTTGTGACTTCTACATTATGCTTATTGTCTTTCCTTCCATCTATTATAGATTGGCAAGCTTCAACATTGAAAGGCATCATATATGCCCTCATTATTTTCTTCCAAAATGCATAGTTTGATCCATCAAACATAGTAGCTTTAATCAAACCTTCATGAGTATCAATGGTCCCTCTGAGATCTTCCTTCTAGTGGCTAGATTACTTATGAAGGAACCTGCTCTGTTATCATTTGTTGGAATTCACAATTATACTAAGAGGGGTGAATCTGTATAACAATTTTTTTTAACTTATTTAAACATTTGAACATCATAAAACATCAATCTCATAAATTGAACAAGTAACACAAGATATACGTGGAAATGGGAGAAAACCACAATTTTTTTTTATAGGAAAGATCTTGTAGGCACTAACCCACAAGAGACAACAATCCCCTCTATTGTTTTGTAAACACCAACCTATAAAAGACACTAAACCTCTCTATTGTTTTGTAGGCACCAACCTATAGGAGACACCAATCCCCTCTGCTCTTTGTAGGCACCAACCTATATGAAACACCAATTCCATTTCTGCTTTGTAGGCACCAATCTACAAGAGACACCAATCCCTTCTGTTGATTTGTTGGCACCAACCTACAAAAAATGTCAATCCCCACTATTGTAATATTTGTACACACAAACCTATAGGAGACACCAATCCCCACAACTGCAAATATTCTTTAGCACAAACCCGCTTCATTGAATCTAATTTCTTTTCCAAAATGTCTATTACCTGCTTATGCTTTCACCAAGTCTACTTGCTACTTCTACCTTCACCAGGTCTATTAGTTGCTTCTGCCTTCACCAAATCTACCTATTGCTTCTTTCTTCATCAATTCTACTTCTACCAAAACTTGTTGCTTTTGGCTTCTGCCCATAAACAAACTTGCACAACATGCCACATATTCAACTTTGCGAATATGGTTATAAAATTTCTACCATATGCACCTAAATATCTCTTCTTTGCCCCCTCCATATTTCACAATATGAAACATCTCAAAAAGAAAGTTATAGCAAAAATGTCAAGCTAACATGTTTGAAGCATGTTTTAGGAACATTCGATAACACCAAAATCCTTAGAAAATATCTCCAAAATTATATCAAAATGAGGTTTGAAATCTCTACTATAAGTATCTTGAGGTCTCTTCTCTATCTCCTCAAGATTTCATATTATGAAACATCACAGGAAGAAACTTAGAGAAAAAACACGAAGCTAACTTATTTGAAGTAGATTTTATGAGCATCCTAGAAGTCTAATTTCCTCAAACCATATCTCTGAAATTATAAAGAAACAAGGTATGGAAGTTCTATTATAGATGCCTTGATATCTCTTCTCTGTATCATCCAAATTTTAGATTCTCAAGCATCAATAAAAGAGAGTTATACTGAAAATACCAAGCTGACCTATTTGAAGAAGATTTTAGGAGCATCAAGTAGGCCTATCTTCCCCGAAGCATATCTCCAAAATGATAGGAAGCTAAGGTTTGAAATTTTAACCACAAGTACATGAAGATCATCTCTCTAACACCTCCAAGTTTCATGGTTTGAAACATTACATAACAAAAGTATAGAAAAAAGTCCAAGGTGGCTCATTCACCTTATAAATCACATTTTTGCTTCCATCTTTAGACTCCAAGAATCACCCCAAACATTATTCCTAAACTCATCTTATACTCTCAAATCTCTTATTTGATGGATTGGTGTTCAAATGCACTCACATGCCCCTTATTTATAGTATTAGTATGTTCACTTATGGGGTTGATTTGTAAAACTGGTTGGGTCAACCTACTTGTACTTTGGTTGGGTCATCTTGACGAAATATTCCACATCTCTTCATTCATATGAAGTTATAAGCAGTGGCATATACCATTGGAAAGGTGTCTGAATAATATTTCCAAGCATATATATCCCATGATCAAATTTAGCTATGAAATCATACTAAAAATGCCCTAAATGAGAGGTTAGTCAAATTGGGCATTAAAATCTAAAAACAATATTTTTAACAATCTCTATTTTCCAATATTTATCTTAGACATATCTAGTCTTCCCCTGTCTTTGAAATTAATGATAATGATATTCCAATAGATCTCACCTCTCTCTTCTCAAAATTTCACAGTGTGAGATATCTAAGAAAATAAGTTATAGTGAAAATGCCAAATTGACCTATTTGAAGCAAATTTCATGAGCATTCGGGAACCTTAACTTCCTCAGAGCATATCTCTGAAATTATAACAAACCAAAGCCTGAAATTTTTACCATAAGTACTTAGAAATATCATCTTTGTCTCCTCAAGATTTCATAATCTGTAACATCTCAAAAAATAAGTTATAGTGAAAATGACATACTAACTTGTTGAAGTATATTTCAAGAGCATTCAAGAACCCTAACTTCCACATATCATATCTTTGAAAGTATAGTGAACCAATGACTAAATATTTTATCAAGTGTACACAAAGATCTCACCTCCATGTCCTTAAATTTCGTGATCTGAAACATCTTAGTTATAACGAAAATTCTAACATTCCTCATTCACTCCAAAAATCACATTTATGCTCCACCTTGAAAACCACAGGAGTATTCATTAACTTGTCTTACACACCTTAGATCTCTTCTTGCTTGGATTGTCTTCAAATGCATTCATCTATCCTTTATTTATGGTGTTTGTACATTCACTTATGGGGTTGACTTGTAAAATTGATTGGGATGACCTGTACTTTTTGGTTGGGATGACCCAATATAATCTTTCATATCTCCTCATTCCTATTGAGTTAGAGGGAGTTCCATATTGATCCAGGTGGCTCTAGAGACACACACAAGACAAAGAGGGCTTATGGAAGCTCGAAAATCAAAGTGATCAAAATGCTTTCGAACCAGAACCATAGCATAGATCTTGTTGTCCTGATCGTAGCGGTGCGAATGGTTCGTCAATCCGAGCTCGTATGAGGGAGAACGAGCCAGTCAAAATTGGTTTAAGTGTCCTACAACTTGACCGACCCTGGGGCATGAAACCTAGCTCCCGAAAGTGGGCGAATTTGTTGGATCGTTAATTTGTCTAATATCCCCTGTATTAAACAAAATTGGAAAAATGTGGTTGTATTATAAAAAAAAACATATATATATATATATATATATATATATATATATATATATATATATATATATATATTATATATATATATATATTATATTATATATATATATAGGTGGCGGGCCATGACCCCCGCCACCTCCACTGGACTCAAATATAAATTATAAAAAGAATTTTTATTTAAAATTGGGCCAACAGGGCATGACCCCCACCGGCCCCAAACCTCATACTAAAAATTAATATTAAAAAGTGAGTTGACAGGCCATGACCCCCACCAACCCTCTAACCTCCAACCCACATATATATATTGTACCATATATTTGGGTGGTGCGTGGGCCACCTCTGGTGGACCCAACCCACACCCCACCCATTAAAAACAAATAACGACATGCCATATGATGGATTGTGGGCGGCGAGGTTCGAACCTGCCTGGCCGGGATGGCCAGCCCACCACTCAGGTGCCCACACAACTTCACACAACACCCCCATTTAATAATTAAAACAAACCTCCGCCATAATTAATATGTTATTTAAAAAAACAACCACACCTTATAAAAGGCTTGTACATGCAGATTTTTGGGGAGGCGTGATTTGATCCCCCAACCTCCCCTTAACTAATTGCCTTCCTTTACCAACAGGCTAGTGGGGCTTTTTGAAAAGTCCGCCCAAAATTTATATAAACCTGTCTTTTTCTTAGTGTGCCAAGCATGGAGGAGCCAAGAGTGCGCATCAAAATTGAGGCATGCTATTTTTTAATTAATTGTTTTTTAGGTGGAACCATGATTCTAGAAAAACACAAGGGGAACCATGATTGGGCAAAATTCTCAAGAGGGTGAACTTTTTGCAATGTCCAAATTGGACAAATTTTATGTCGATCTTACACCTCTCAACAACATGAACCTGATGGCATAGTCAGTTTCCTGATCTGAGCAATTGATTTGCGGATGATTCGGAGGAGGGAATCTTTGAGGAATCTAGGGGGAATCTAAAATATTCCTTAAGCCCCAGATTTCCACTTTCTTAGAATTCAGAAATTTGACAGTCGATTTTGCACTATTCGATGCCACAAATCTTATGGTGTATTCAGATTTTCCATTTGCTCATTTCATTTTTTGGCCACTTTTCAAAGTGGAGTGCAGGTGTTAGCATTCAACGTGCGAGAAGTCATTCCATGAAATTCGACACCGTGAGATTGATGGTACAACCAACTTCAGTAATTTGACATCCTCTTCTTTAGATGGCCCTAGGATGTGAGGTATATGTAGTGTGTTCATGTACTTCTTTTTGGTATGCATTGTGCTGCATAGATCCTTGTTTGATGTTTGATGTGGGATCTTGTTTCTTACGTGTCTCATGATTCCTGTTTGATGTGATGCAGAATCATTTATGGGATGTACTTATTGTCATGATTCATCATGTTTTGTTTGAGATCCCTTTGTTGTTATGTTGATGGGATACTCATGTGTCGCCATGTATGTTTGCATTGAGATCCATTTTATGCCATGTCGGCGGGATGCTCATTATCATCATGCATGAGTTTAGGTCATACTGATGGGAGTCCTTTTTGAATGAGGGTTCCTGCAGCGGAACATCTCTTGGAGCCACCCCTACGTGAGGGAATTTTCCTTGTATGATAACGACATCACCTCTTATGCACATCATCACTATTGAAAACACTTAATGTAGCGGCATACACCATCTTGACACCAAGGCCCAAAGACATAGTCCCTCCTGGACGAACTTCGTTATCAACGTCTTGAGTTTTATGTTGCTGATGATTATCATGTTCCTTCTTCTTTACAACATGCATTTATGTTCCTTTATGCTATTTTAAATGCAATTCTAATCACACCACGAAAGCAAAAGATCTTGGTTAAATCCGAGAGTTTAGTCAACTCGGATCACATGTACCATTGGAAAGGTTTTTAAATAATACTCACATTTGAGCTAGGTATTTAGAGTAAAAAGGCATTCAAATATGGGGTATCTAAGATGGGCATAAAAAAAAATTGGGCATCCAAACAATATTTACAACACTTTGCAATATTTACCTTGACTATTTGTAGTCTCCCCCTATATTTGACACCAACGACAACAAATATTTCCAATAGCTTAGGCCTGGGCCAACCCTAATGGTGCCCTAATGTTGAATGGCAAAACGATATGCCCACTAATGGGAGGCTTTCACCAGGATCATGTGAGACATAGTTGAGCTTAGATGCCCTATGGGATAGTTTATTTCCCCCATAAGTTTCTACCACCCTCAATCCCTCCTCATGAGGTTTGACTGTAATATATAATGGGGACTAAACTACACACAAACCAATTGGTCAACACCTCATGGGTTCCCTTGCTTAATCTCACTCTAAGGCTTCCTACCATCCAACATTTTCTCACAATGAAGTAGATTTTATGAGCATCCTAGAAGTCTAATTTCCTCAAACCATATCTCTGAAATTATAAAGAAACAAGGTATGGAAGTTCTATTATAGATGCCTTGATATCTCTTCTCTGTATCATCCAAATTTCAGATTCTCAAGCATCAATAAAAGAGAGTTATACTGAAAATACCAAGATGACCTATTTGAAGAAGATTTTAGGAGCATCAAGTAGGCCTATCTTCCCCAGAGCCTATCTCCAAAATGATAGGAAACTAAGGTTTGAAATTTTAACCACAAGTACATGAAGATCATCTCTCTAACACCTCCAAGTTTCATGGTTTGAAACATTACATAACAAAAGTATAGAAAAAAGTCCAAGGTAGCTCATTCACCTTATAAATCACATTTTTTCTTCCATCTTTAGACTCCAAGAATCACCCCAAAAATTATTCCTAAACTCCTCTTATAATCTCAAATCTCTTATTTGATGGATTGGTGTTCAAATGCACTCACATTCCCCTTATTTATAGTATTAGTATGTTCACTTATGGGGTTGATTTGTAAAACTGGTTGGGTCAACCTACTTGTACTTTGGTTGGGTCATCTTGACGAAATATTCCACATCCCTTCATTCATATGAAGTTATAAGCAGTGGCATATACCATTGGAAAGGTGTCTGAATAATATTTCCAAGCATATATATCCCATGATCTAATTTAGCTATGAAATCATACTAAAAATGCCCTAAATGAGGGGTTAGTCAAATTGGGCATTAAAATCTAAAACAATATTTTTAACAATCTCCATTTTCCAATATTTATCTTAGACATATCTAGTCTTCCCCTGTCCTTGAAATTAATGATAATGATATTCCAATAGATCTCACCTCTCTCTTCTCAAAATTTCACACTATGAGATATCTAAGAAAATAAGTTATAGTGAAAATGCCAAATTGACCTATTTGAAGCAAATTTCATGAGCATTCGGGAACCTTAACTTCCTCAGAGCATATCTCTGAAATTATAACAAACCAAAGCCTGAAATTTTTACCATAAGTACTTAGAAATATCATCTTTGTCTCCTCAAGATTTCATAATCTGTAACATATCAAAAAATAAGTTATAGTGAAAATGGCATACTAACTTGCTGAAGTATATTTCAAGAGCATTCAAGAACCCTAATTTCCACATATCATATCTCTGAAAGTATAGTGAACCAATGACTAAATATTTTATCAAGTGTACACAAAGATCTCACCTCCATGTCCTTAAATTTCGTGATCTGAAACATCTTAGTTATAACGAAAATTCTAACATTCCTCATTCACTCCAAAAATCACATTTATGCTCCACCTTGAAAACCACAGGAGTATTCATTAACTTGTCTTACACACCTTAGATCTCTTCTTGCTTGGATTGCCTTCAATTGCACTCATCTATCCTTTATTTATGGTGTTTGTACATTCACTTACGGGGTTGACTTGTAAAATTGATTGGGATGACCTGTACTTATTGGTTGGGATGACCTAATATAATCTTTCATATCTCCTCATTCCTATTGAGTTAGAGGGAGTTCCATATTGATCCAGGTGGCTCCAGAGACACAAACAAGACAAAGAGGCCTTATGGAAGCTCGAAAATCAAAGTGATCAAAATGCTTTCGAACAAGAACCATAGCATAGATCTTGTTGTCCTGATCGTTGCGGTGCGAATGGTTCGTCAATCCGAGCTCGTATGAGGGAGAACAAGCCAGTCAAAGTTGGTTTAAGTGTCCTACAACTTGACCGACCCCGGGGCATGAAACCTAGCTCCCAAAAGCGGGCGAATTTGTTGGATCGTTAATTTGTCTAATATCCCCTGTATTAAACAAAATTGGAAAAATGTGGTTGTATTATAAAAAAACAAACATATATAGATATAGGTGGCGGGCCATGACCCCCGCCACCTCCACTGGACTCAAATATAAATTATAAAACAAATTTTTATTTAAAATTGGCCAACAGGGCATGACCCCCACCGGCCCCAAACCTCATACTAAAAATTAATATTAAAAAGTGAGTTGACAGGCCATGACCCCCACCAACCCTCTAACCTCCAACCCACATATATATATTGTACCATATATTTGGGTGGTGTGTGGGCCACCTCCGGTGGAACCAACCCACACCCCACCCATTAAAAACAAATAACGACATGCCATATGATGGATCGTGGGCGGCGGGGTTCGAACCTGCCTGGCCGGGATGGCCAGCCCACCACTCAGGTGCCCACACAACTTCACACAACACCCCCATTTAATAATTAAAACAAATCTCCGCCATAATTAATATGTTTTTTAAAAAAAACAACCACGCCTTATAAAAGGCTTGTACATGCAGATTTTTGAGGAGGCGTGATTTGATCCCCCAACCTCCCCTTAACTAATTGCCTTCCTTTACCAACAGGCTAGTGGGGCTTTTTGAAAAGTCCACCCAAAATTTATATAAACCTGTCTTTTTCTTAGTGTGCCAAGCATGGAGGAGCCAAGAGCGTGCACCGAAATTGAGGCATGTTATTTTTTAATTAATTGTTTTTCAGGTGGAACCATGATTCTAGAAAAACACAGGGGGAACCATGATTGGGCAAAATTCTCAAGAGGGTGAAATTTTTGCAATGTCCAAATTGGACAAATTTTATGTCGATCTTACACCTATCAGCAACATGAACCTGATGGCATAGTTAGTTTCATGATCTGAGCAACTGATTTGCGGATGACGCAGAGGAGGGCATCTTTGAGGAATCTAGGGGGAATCTAAAATATTCCTTAAGCCCCAGATTTCCACTTTCTTAGAATTCAGAAATTTGACAGTCGATTTTGCACTATTCGATGCCACAAATCTTATGGTGTATTCAGATTTTCCATTTGCTCATTTCATTTTTCGACCACTTTTCAAAGTGGAGTGCAGGTGTCAGCATTCAACGTGCGAGAAGTCATTCCATGAAATTCGACGCCGCGAGATTGATGGTACAACCAACTTCAGCAATTTGACATCCTCTTCTTTAGATGGCCCTAGGATGTGAGGTATATGCAGTGTGTTCATGTACTTCTTTTTGGTATGCATTGTGCTGCACAGATCCTTGTTTGATGTTTGATGTGGGATCTTGTTTCTTACGTGTCTCGTGATTCCTGTTTGATGTGATGCAGAATCATTTGTGGAATGTACTTATTGTCATGATTAATCATGTTTTGTTTGAGATCCCTTTGTTGTTATGTTGATGGGATACTCATGTGTCGCCATGTATGTTTGCATTGAGATCCATTTTATGCCATGTCGGTGGGATGCTCATTATCATCATGCATGAGTTTAGGTCATACTGATGGGAGTCCTTTTTGAATGAGGGTTCCTGCAGCGGAACATCTCTTGGAGCCACCCCTATGTGAGGGAATTTTCCTTGTATGATAACGACATCACCTCTTATGTACATCATCACTATTGAAAACACTTAATGTAGCGACATACACCATCTTGACACCAAGGCCCAAAGACATAGTCCCTCCTGGACGAACTTCGTTATCAACATCTTGAGTTTTATGTTGTTGATGATTATCATGTTCCTTCTTCTTTACAACATGCATTTATGTTCCTTTATGCTATTTTAAATGCAATTCTAATCACACCACGAAAGCAAAAGATCTTGGTTAAGTCCGAGATTTGAGTCAACTGAGATCACATATATCATTGGAAAGGTTTTTAAATAATACTCACATTTGAGCTAGGTTTTTAGAGTAAAAAGGCATTCAAATATGGGGTATCTAAGATGGGCATAAAAAAAAAAAAATTGGGCATCCAAACAATATTTACAACAATTTGCAATATTTACCTTGACTATTTGTAGTCTCCCCCTATATTTGACACCAATGACAACAAATATTTCCAATAGCTTAGGCTTGGGCCAACCCTAATGGTGCCCTAATGTTGAATGGCAAAATGATATGCCCACTAATGGGAGGCTTTCACCAGGATCATGTGAGACATAATTGAGCTTAGATGCCCTATGGGATAGTTTATTTCCCCCATAAGTTTCTTCCACCCTCAATCCCTCCTCATGAGGTTTGTCTGTAATATATAATGGGGACTAAACTACACACAAACCAATTGGTCAACACCTCATGGGTTCCCTTGCTTAATCTCACTCTAAGGGTTCCTACCATCCAACATTTTCTCACAATGAAAGCTTGGATGACCCAACCCTTGATTGTGACACCCTCCACAAGCTTAAATTTGTACTTAGTCTCATGTTAGAGGCAAATATGTGTAGCAGGCAAATAAAACAATATACACAGCAAATAAAATCATACACAGGAGACAGCAGATTAACGTGGTTCACCCAACCAATCTGGGCTACGTCCACCAAACATAGGCATCGACAATCTTTATTAATCAAACAGGAGATTACAAAAAATTAATCAATTCCTCACAAACTCTCTCACCTAAAAGAATCCGTATGGATACCTGTTTTATAGCTAGGAGAATCTAACTGCCTCATAAATCCTCTCACAACAAATATAGGATGCATTAACTCTCTCCCAACAACCTAGAGCTAATCTAGCAACAAATTCTTATTGTTGTCATACTTGAGAGATTTTTGCCTATTTTGTGAAACAGAAAATCTCAACAATCTCCACCTTGACAACAATTAGCCTGATGCCCTGTTTCTTTATTACTTTATCTTTTTTGCAAGCCAAGAGAAGCCAAACACCAACGTAGCTTCTCTAACAAAACTGGTTTCGTGAACATGTCTACACAATTCTCCTTTCTATGTCGATCCGTATATGCTTTGATTTACTATGATAGGCTGGATTATTAGCCAAATGTATTGCACTTTAACTGTCACAAAATAACTTGATGTTGTCTTGCAACCTACCAAATTCACCAAACAAACCTTTCAACCAAATCGCTTCTTTGCAAGCATGAGAAGCAGCAATGGATTCTGCTTCAGTAGTGGATAAAGCAACAATGTTCTGTAGCTTTGACATGCAGCTGATAGCTCCACCTGCAAGAGTAAAGACATATCATGATGTTGACCTTCTCTTATCCAAATCACTTGCAAAATTGGAATCAACATATCCGCAAACAAATTCACTACTCTTATTGTAAGTGATACAATAACTACTTGTGCCTCTCAAATACTGAAGCACCCATTTCACTGCTGACTAATGCTCTTTACTCGGATTTTCCATATACCTGCTGACAACCCCAACTACATGTGAAATATCTGGTCGAGTACAAACCATCGCATACATTAAACACCCTTCTACATTGGCATATGGAATTCGAGACGTATAATCCTTTTCTTCATCTGTATTAGGACATAAACTCGAAGAAAGCTTGAAATGGGAAGCGAAAGGGATTGACACAGGCTTCACATTATTCATACCAAATCTCAAAAGTATTTTCTCAATATACTTCTGTTGTGATAGCCATAGCTTACCATTGCTCCTGTCTCTGAAAACCTCCATGCCCAAAATCTGTCTTGCTGCTCCTAGATCTTTCATATCAAATGTCCTTGCCATCTGAGCCTTCAACCTGTTGATTTCTTCTATGCTTTTGCTTGCTAAAAGCATATCGTCAACATACAAAACTAAGATAATGATTATGCCATTATTTAATTTCTTAAAATAAACACAATGATCATACTCACTTCTAACATATTTCTGACTCAACATGAAAGAATCAAACTTCTTATACCACTGCCAAGGCGACTGCTTCAGGCCATATAATGACTTCTTGAGCCTGCAGACAAATTTCTCATTGCGATGCTGAACAAACCCTTCCGGTTGTTCCATATAAATTTCCTCATCTAAGTCTCCATGTAGAAATGCAGTCTTAACATCTAATTTTTGCAACTCTAAATCAAGCAAAGCCACTAATGCTAACACAATTCTAATTGAAACAATTTTAACCATTGGTGAAAAAATCTCATGAAAGTCAATGCCGGCTTTCTGAGAAAATCCTTTTGCAACCAGCCTCGTTTTGTACCTGTCTTCCTTATCATTCACACCTTGTTTCAGCTTGAAAATCCATTTACACCCCACAGTTTTCCTGTCTTTCGAAAGATCAACCAGATCCCATGTGCCATTCTTACCTAAGGTCATCATTTCGTCCTTCATGGCTGCTTTCCACTTGTCACTTTTCGAACCTTCTATTGCTTCCTGATAGCACAGAGGTTCATCGTCATTAGCAGTAAATGCAATTGAAGTAACATAATCATCATACCTTCGCGGTGGCCGTTTGATTCTTGTCGACCTCCTTAAGGATGTTTCTGGCGCTTCCTCGATTGGGTGTCTACCATCTGTAGGAACTTCTTGATGATCAGTATCTGAGACCTGTTCATGATCTAAACCTGAACCCTGTTCATGTTCTGATTCTGAAACCTGTTCATGACTAGTATCTGAACTATGGTCATCATGACTATCATTAGAAATGCTATCAAACTGAATGTGCTGAAAGTCAGATACATCATCCTGTTTCAATCTACTATCTACATCTAACTGTACAAGAGAGGATTCATTAAACTTTACATCTCTGTTGATGATGATTTTGCGGGTAGTAGGATCCCACAATCTATATCCCTTTGTTCCAACACCATACCCAACAAAGATATACCTTTTAGACTTTGGATCTAACTTAGTTCGCTGATGTTTAGGCACTAGAGCATATGCATCACAACCAAACACTCTGAGTTTAGAATAGTCACAAGGGTGTCCTTTCCATACCTCTTGCGGAATCTTGTAGTCTATCGCCATCGATGGAGATCGGTTTATCACATAACAAGCTGTTGCCACCGCTTCCGTCCACAACTCCTTTTGCAACTCGGCGTTACTCAGCATACTCCTTGCTCTCTCTAGAAGAGTCCTATTCATGCATTCAGCAACTCCATTTTGCTGAGGAGTATAAACCGTGGTCTTATGCCTCTCGATCTCTGCATCCTTGCAATAGCTGTCAAACTCCTTGGAAGTAAACTCACCACCATTGTCAGTTCTTAAACACTTTATTGTTCTACCAATGTTGTTTTCTACCAATGCTCTAAACTGCTTGAAAACTGAAAAAACATCAGACTTCCTTTTCAACGTGTAGACCCACACTTTCCTAGAAAATTCATCAATAAACGATACAAAATATGACGAACCACCATATGAGGTTTTAGGGGCTGGACCCCAGACATCTGAATGGATATAATCAAGTATTCCTTTACTAGTATGTTTGCCTGTTTTAAACTTTTGTTTAGTTTGTTTTCCAAACAGACAATGCTTACAGAAATCTAACTTTCCAGACTTTAGATTTGGAAGTAACTTGCGATCAGCCAAAATTTTTAACCCTCTTTCACTCATATGCCCCAATCTTTGATTTCCTAAGTGAATGGAACTACTGTCATGTTCAGGCACCGTAGACACATAATTTGACCCTGTACCTCCTTCTAACTAAAATAGATTTCCTACCTTCTTAGCTTTCATAACTAGTAAAATACCTTTGTAAATTTTCATTACTCCACCTTGAATTATAGTTTTATATCCATTTGAATCAAGTGCTCCTAATGAAATCAAAATTTTCCTTAAATTTGGTACATGCCTCACATCAGTTAACATTTTAGTTGTCCCATCAAACATTTGCAGTTGTATACTCCCAATCCCCACAATATTACATGTTACATCATTACCCATGTACACAACTCCATCATTAATTGATTTATATGTCTTAAACCATTATTTATGAATACACATGTGGTTTGATGCACCAGAATCTAACAACCAATGTTGGTCATGATTTGACACATTAACTGATAATACTTCATCACTCATACCTGAACCAGATGCCGAACCTGTATCTGTCGTATTTGCCTCCTTCTTCTCTATCGAAGAATTTGCTTTAGAAGTTTGCTGCTGTCGCTTCCAGCAGTCATTCTTTAAATGTCCTGATTTGCCACAAAACCAACACTTTACCTTACTCTTCTTCCCTTTCGACTTTGAACGTGAGTCGCTCGGCCTACTGGAGCGTCTTTCTTTCGAACGACCTCTAACCATCATAGCTTCTAATGTAGAGGTTTATGAATGCGCCCTCTCCTTGTTTCTTCCGATAATAAGGATGCAACTACATCATCAAACTCAATAGTTTCTGATGAACTAAGACTTATAGAAGTAACAAAATGATCCCATGACTCGGGCAACGAGCACAATAAAGTAATAACTTTATCCTCGGATTGAATTTTTACTTCTATACTTTGTAATTGCACCAAAAGAGTATTAAAAGCATTCAAATGATCAACAATTGATGTACCTTCCTTCATTCGCAAACTGTACAACTATCGCTTCAGGAGAATCCTATTGGTTAAGGATTTAGTCATGTAATTTTTCTCCAGTTTCATCCACAAACCAGCAGTTGTTGTCTCCGACACGATATTAAACAGGACATCATCCGCCAAACACAGTCGAATAGCACGTACTTCTCTTTCATCCATCTCGTCCCACTCATCGTCTGTGATGTTGTGAGGTTGTTTGGATTTACCTATCAATGCATTTGCCACGCCTTGTTGGACAAGCAGGTCATGCATCTTCACCTTCTAGATCTCGAAATTATTTTTGCCATTAAACTTTTCAATTTCAGACTGGGCACTTTGAGTTTTCGCCATCTTGTATCAACCAAAAAACAATAATCTCCAAAACACCAATTGTTAAATACCAGCAATTAATATAGAAAACTGCCTATGCCTTATATGCCTTTGCTGTTTTTTTTTTTTTTTAATTTCCTGCCGTTGAGTATCTTATATCACAAAAAGTTTGTCCATCCATCGAATATTGCACCCACGGGCTTCCAATATCTCAATCACAACTCGTGGTAAGTTGTACTTTAAGGATTGAATAAGCTTGAGTTTCTTCAAACTCTTACAAGCCAGTAGAGCGAACATGAAACCGTTGATCGTTACATTCCTCAAATAAACTAGCTTTATGTTCTGGAAGCATCTAAGACTCGCCAATGCTAACAGTCCAAGGAGAGGCTTTATTATTAACATAGCATGGTTTCGGTTTTCAGCAGGCCTCGAGATTCTATGGAAGCGAAAACATAACTGTACAAGGTACAACAATCACAAAAGTCCACAATGCCATATAAAGTTTGACAGTTGCACTTACATAAACGTTGCCAACATAACGATCTCGTCGTCGGCGAGCAACCCAAACACAGATGGAGTGCATCAGCAATAACTTGAATACGTAGCAGTGCACCAGGTTGAAAAAATACCTCCACGCAGCTGAGAAACAAACTCCAGCACGTTGTGGTGAGCAATTGTCATACACCATCAATCACATATACGCACGCTCATATACATGCAGGCTCAGCATTCTCCACCTCCACGCAATCACATATACGCACGCAGGCTCAACATTCTCGGCCTCTAGGAATCACATATACGCACGCAGGCTCAGCATTCTCGGGTCTGTGAGCTGGCGATTCACCTCCATGCATACGCAGTTGGTCCACGCAGCAAACTCAGCACCCTCACGCTCACACGACGCCTCCAACTCGCTCTGATACCATTTGTTAGAGGCAAATATGTGCAGCATGCAAATAAAACAATATACACAGCAAATAAAATCATACACAGGAGACAGCAGATTAACGTGGTTCACCCAACCAATCTGGGCTACGTCCACCAAACATAGGCACCGACAATCTTTATTAATCAAACAGGAGATTACAAAAAATTAATCAATTCCTCACAAACTCTCTCACCAAAAACAATCTGTATGGATACCTGTTTTATAGCTAGGAGAATCTAACTACCTCATAAATCCTCTCACAACAAATATAGGATGCATTAACTCTCTCCCAACAACCTGGAGCTAATCTAGCAACAAATTCCTATTGTTGTCATACTTGAGAGATTTTTGCCTATTTTGTGAAACAGAAAATCTCAACATCTCGAACATTCCTTGCTCCAAGTTGTTGTTGTCTTAGGAACCACAATGATATCCTCATAATAAAAAATCCTACTTTCTATATCAACGATCCTTTTATTCATTAAATCACTCTTCTGAATCCTCTCATTCTCATCTCAATCATCCTTAGAAAATACTCATTCAATTTCCTCACTTTATTGACATATTTAGCCCATTGCTTACTGTTGGTAATGACCTCCCCCTCTTTCTTTTTGGGGTGAACTTCCTCTAAAATGTTCTTCTTCAGATTAAGCAAGACTTGTCATCTTCTTCTCCATCATCATCCTTGCTGTTGACCTCCATGAAAGCCCTCTTGAGTTCATCTCATCCATTTGCATAACTCTTAAGGGCATTTCATAGAGCTCTTTACATGAGCACACGGTCTCCATTACTTTGATATCTCTTTTATGATAGAGACATATGAACTTGGTGACCTCGTCAAAGCTTGTACATTTCAAGATGGATGAGGTGACATGGATGATAATGTAATTCATTTTGAAATGAAAAAGAGACACTTATTGTTGGGATGATCGCATCGTTCAACATTTAAAGGTTTGTGTGGCAAGTGCATCACATCAAGACTTAAATTTCATAATAATAATAACCATTATCTAATTTTAAGGTCACGACCGAGCCAAACACCAAATTAATGTATGAGACTCCCTTGTTTATGGGACAATAGACCTGCTTCCATGCAACAATTTCCTTATATCAAATGTTAAATGCCTTTTGTTCTGGTTGCTAATCTATTTCCTTATATCTAAAGAAGATGAACTTTTATCTAACTAGTACATGAAAACAATTTTGAAGAAAATTTCCGATGAAACTTTCAGGTGGAGCTTCCACCCATGAAAACACTTACTTCATCATACATCTCGTATTGCCAAGATTTATAAAAAAACATAAAAATAATCAAAGTATAACTTTATTATTATTATTATTAATTATAAAAAATTAATATATAAGTTAAACATATATGCATTTAAAACAATATGTAACAATAGATTCATCCTACTTTACCATGAGCATTTTTAATCTATAAATTATTTTTTAACAATACTGTGGGCCAATATAATGACTTATCAATACCACATGCCCAAAAAACCATGACCCATTGCCCTAACTGGAGAACCTAGTATGGCAACAATGTTGTAAAATGTTAGTTTTATAAGGCATTATGTAATGTAATGTTATGTTGACTTAGTCAACATTAAAATTAAAAAATAAAATAATAATTATATATAATCCCTCCGGCTTGGTAGATCTAGATTTAAGATGGATCTGGGTTGGTTTCATATAGCATATGATCCAGGCTGGTTTCATATTGCACTTGCTTATATGACATTTTTTTACAATACTATGGGCCAATATAATGACTTATCAATACCATGTGCCCAAAAAGCCATGACCCATTGCCCTAACTCGAGAACCGAGTATGTGAACAAGGTTGTAAAATGTTAGTTTTAAAGGCATTATGTAATGTTGACTTAGTTATTATGAAGTGCCCAAAAAACCATGACCCATTGCCCTAACTCGAGAACCGAGTATGTGAACAAGGTTGTAAAATGTTAGTTTTAAAGGCATTATGTAATGTTGACTTAGTTATTATGAAAATGTAATGTTGACAAAAAAAAAAAAAAAAAAAAAAAAAAAAAAATTAAAAAAAAATTAAAAAAAAAAAAAAAAATTAATAATAATACAATCCTTTGGGCTTGGTAGATCTAGATTTTAAGATGGATCTAGGTTGGTTTCATATAGCACTTGATATAGGTTAGTTTCCATATAGCACTTGTTTATATGACATTTTTACAATACTATGGGCCAATATAATGACTTATATCAATACCACGTGCCCAAAAAAAACCTTGACCCATTGCCCCCACACTCAAGAACCTAGTATAATATAACACTTATTTATATGATATTTTTTTAATTAATCAATTTAATTTAAAAAACTAAAAAAAAATTAAATTAACATTCTAGAAGCCAAATAAAAACAATTTTTTATTCCAAAATTAAAAAAATATTTCAACCCTAACCATACACACTAAATATTTTTTTCCCATATTTCATTGTAACCTAAGTTATCTATAGTTAAATCATATGTTTTCTACTAACATCTAACCTTATAACCTAAGTTATCTATAGTGAAATCATATGACTTATACTATCGTATAACCTTAATAAATATTATAGTTGTCCCAATTTAAAGTCTTACCCAAGAAACATTTGTTAGGGTAATTGTCGGTCACTTATGAACACGTGCCTTTTTCTATTACTATGTTATGTATTTATGCTTCAAAAGGATATGCTCATGTGTACCAATCTCGTTCTCAAAAGGCAAACTACGGAAGCTTCTGGAACGAACCCCAGATTTCAAAAGGGTCTCTCAAACCCTCGCAAAAGCAGTAGTCTGGGTTGCATCAAGCGTCTTTTCTGCATATCCTCTCTATCTTCTCTGGATTTAAGTAGACCTCTCTGCGAATATCCTCCAGGAACTACTATTTGCAGGTGAGTGCGGTGGATTTCCATGTCGTTTCAGCTCTCGATTTTGATAAAGTTAATCTTAGACTGATGCACGTTCTTCTAAAGTTTTGATCGACTTTGCGAATATTTTCAGTGTGAAGAATGGGGCACAGAAGCCCGAGTTATAGCCCTCCGCCGAGGAGAGGATATTACCGTAGAAGAAGCCCTAGCCCTAGTCCTAGAGGTCGTTACGGCGGGCGGTCGAGGGCCGGTCCTACAAGCCTATTGGTTCGCAATCTTCGGCTGGATTGCAGGTATTTTTTCTCTTGAAAATTCTACACATGTTCTAAGATTTTCAGTAGGTTTCAAGGTAAATCAGGCCAATTTGTTCTCCACAGATTGCAATTTTTTTTTTTGGTTTTCTTTAAATAAATTTGAGGGCACCTATTTGTTCTAAACAGACATTAATATGGTCAGTTTTTAAACCCTTTCTGAAAAATATTTGGAATTCGGTAATGAAGATAGGTTCTAATTCTGGCTTAATTAAAGTGTCTATGAAAAAATTGCGAATTTCAGTTAGAGATGTCAAACTTAAAGAATTTAGAAGAGTTTCATAATTTATAAGTTAAAAATCTTTATGTTTTCTTAATCTCTCATTGTTTTGGTTTAGTTATTGCAAGGTAGACAACACCAATAGGCTGTTATAGTTTCCTTGCAGGTTGAAATTCAAAAATGTATTGTTTTCCTTATTTTTTTGCTTATAAAGTTTGACAAAAATGCTAGACAATTGTTTCCCCTCGATATTGTAGGTGCAGATGTGATGTGATTCCGTGCTTGTTTTTTATTTTTGTTCTTAATAAATTGGGGGCTGCCTCGGTAAAATACCGGAGGGGCTATATTGGACGGGACAGTTTATTTTATTTATTATTTTCCTTAAATATTTTGCTACCACACTTTCATTTCTTTTGGTTTGTGTTGTCTGTAAATTTGGGTTATGTGGTATATGAATTAAGTTTCAGTTATTTACTAGATCTAGTTTCAGAGTTGCATCATCTATCGGTGATATTTGAAGGGATCGAATGCTATTGTCTTGGTCAAAGATACGGAATTCATTTTGAGTTTCCTGAGAGCTTCTATGTTCATAGTATACTATTTTTTGCAGATTTCTTCTTCTCTATTGAACAATGACTTTCTTTTTGCCTGTTAATGTTTTGCGTTTTTTTCATATAGTTCTGAGGCTTGGAAGCAGATCATTAATTTATGGTTTATTATAAAGGGATACAAGAAACAAGAAGTGCATGTCTAGCTATCTTGATTGTTTTTCTTGATCTTAATTTTTTGTAGGCCGGATGACCTTCGAGGCCCATTTAGGGAGTTTGGACGCATCAAAGACATTTATCTCCCAAGAGACTTTCATACAGGGTAAGTTAGCATCACCGGTGTTTTTTCTCTATCATATTATCTCTCATATTATTATAAATGATGACATTCACAGTCAGAAAGTATATGTTTACAAAATTTATAGTGGAGTGGAGATCCAGTTTCTTATTATTGTGCTAGAAATTCAAGTCTATGCTATTTATGAACTGAATCAATAATAGTTAACACGATTACAACCTATCAACTATAAAATGCATAGTGTGCAACATTGCGTATAATATGGCAGATTTGGGATGTGCAACTGGTGATGTTTTATTTATTCTTGATTGATGGTTTTCGATTAATAATAAAACTTTAGCAAGCAACGATGTGCAGTTTTTTTGGGTAGCAAAAATACTTATAAACTTTCTGCATGCCGTTTAACAAGTTGACTTCTGTAAGGTTGTAGAGGAAGGCTTATCTTAGTTTTATTCAAGAGAAGACTGTTTTATTCAAGAGAAGACTGTTGAATGAAGATAACTGATGGTGAGAAGACAAGAATAGAAGAGAAGAGAAGACTCGAACCAAAGTTGAAGTTTGAATCATGTAACTGATATGGTGTTCAATAATAACCTTTTGAGAAGGTTAGCTGCTAACAGTTGTGCACCGAGTCTCTCACCAGACATTTCTGGTGCATGTGTGTTATGCTTTTTGTGGAGAATTTGAAGGGATCTCAAGACTCTACAAGTTACTTTAAACTGTCTTACATTCTTTAGTATGGCATTTATGGTCATTTTATTTTAGTTTGACTCTGCTAATTGATTATTTGCTGTCATATGCAGAGAGCCTCGTGGTTTTGGTTTTGTGCAGTATTTTGATCCTGAAGAGGCAGCAGAAGCAAAATATCATATGGATAGACAGGTTCTTCTTGGGCGAAAGATTGCTGTTTTATTTGCTGAAGAGAGTAGGAAGAAGCCAGAGGAAATGCGGAGCAGGCAGAGGTAGGAGCCAAATATTCAGAAGAGATATAAGTGTCCTAATAATGACAGATTTCTCCTTTTTAGAAGTTGCTGTATAAGCTCCTCCTATAAAAGATATATGGCTTTTGACTGAATTTTGAATCCATGGAATTACAGGGGCGGGAGTGGATATGGTCGCCATCGTTCCCCATATTATGGTAAAGCATTGAAAATTCACCATATTGATTACATTGATTACATTCTCAGGATCTATCAAGTTGTTGAGTTGAGACAATATTTCTATTTTGCAGAACGATCTCGTTCGCCCTCTCATTCTCGTTCTCGTGACCGCTCGGTATCTCCAAGAAGACGCCATTCAAGGTAGAATTTAGTTAATAGAAGTTAGCTGTACGTGTGTTGCATTTGGGACAGCATTTACCAAGACATAGAGATACACTATAGGGTCCATTTCAAAAAACTTGAGCTTTTATCATGGATTTCTTGATGTGCTGAAGAAATAATTTCCGTCGTTTTGTTATTGGTTTGTTGGTCATGCAGGTCATATTCTTCAAATGAGAAAAGGCATCGCGATGACTCCTATTCTCACTCTTCTGTATCTAGGTCTCCCAGTCCAAGACGATCTTCAAGATCCCGTTCATATTCAAGAAGCAGGTCGCCATCTTACAGTAGGTCCTACTCTCAGTCATCAGATAGGCATGGAAGATATGCTTCTTCCTCTCGGAGACGTCGAGAGCGATCGAGGTAATATGCTTTTGGTAATTGTGTTATTTGATATTTCAGATGGTGCACCTGTGTTTCTTGTGTTAATGCTGATATTGAATGTTATATTGAATTTTCAGATCGTTCGATTGAAGGTCCTGTCAAGGAAGTGGAAGAAAATATGCCATTTCTACCTACAGGGTTCAGGATTTTTTGTGCAATCTGTGACGTTTATATTTCCTGGTTTTGAACCTGTTTGAGTAGTATCTGTTCAGCTAAATATAGTCTTAATGTGCAACATTTGCACTTTGGATAGAAGGAGAATTATCAAGCATATTTGTTGATTTCTAGGTTTTCCCAAGTATGTTAATAGTTGAATCCACACTGCAATTTTTTTTTTAAACCAGTTAGAAATTTTGAGTTGGCTTCAGTAGTTGAAATTGCTGCAGATGATTTGCATCGTATTTTAGGAAAAACTAGCAACAGGGATACCTACCATGTCCTTTCGGTATCAATGGTTCCTTCTTTAACATGTCCAACTCTTTTTCCTAAGTTGGTGCATTTTTTTGTCAACATTGGGGCGCGTTTACGTATGCCCGACAAATTTATTTTTGATAAATAGCATCTATCAAGATATGGCATGTGTTTTAAGATGGTGTAGTTCCTCAAACGAATCGTGTTTCTTTTTGCCTAGATAACAACAACATTACCATTGAAATAGTAGACGCCAAAACAGAAATGGGTGGTCCCTTAACATATCAAGCTCTTATAGATGCCAAAACAGAAATGGGTGGTCCCTTAACATATCAAGCTCTTATGTATGGGCTGTTGCAGTCTTTGTCAAGATTTGGACACGGTTTAGAATGTTGCACGCTGTATTTTGTCTAGCATTTTTTGCCGACATGTTATGTGATGTATATAGATTCCCACTTTTGGGTGCTAAATAAGGTTAGAATTTAGTGATAAATTGCTTAACATTAGACTTCAGCTTCCATAAAATTTATAGAAAGACAATTGGATAAGTTTAAAAAAATCAAATCTATAGAAATACAATTTGATAAATTAAAAGAAATCCCAACTAGTTGAGAGAGCAACATGTGCATATTGAGTCTATGTTGCTATGCTTTTAGTTTTTGCCGACATTCTCAAAAGTTTGGGTTGAAATCATGAAATCCATGATTAGTGGAGGTAGAGCTAGTTATTAAGGTCATGGATATAGCTTCCCACTTTTGGGAGCTAAATAAGGTTGGAGAATTTAGTGGTAAATTGCTCAACATTAGACTTAAGCTTTTATAAAATCTAAAGAAAGACAATTTGACAAGTCAAAAAATTCAAATCTATATAAAAACAATTTGATAAATTGAAAGAAATCCCAACTCGTCCACAATTTGATAAGTTCAAAAGAATCAAATCGAAAGACAATTTGATAAAATTAAAAGAAATCCCAACTAGTTGAGAGAGCAACATGTGCATGTTGAGTCTATGTAATAAGGGGAGATCCATGAATAAAATAGATGTGACTTTTATGTGAGTAATGACATCCACTTGATACCACTGTGGTCAGTAAGTTAGATCAATTTGTGAGAGGCATAACATGACATGATATGTGAGTAATGACATCCACTTGATACCACATTGGTCAATAAGTTAGATTAATTTGTGAGAGTCATGACAACATTCAAGATTTGGTTTCGTTTGACAGCTCAAACCACAACATTAGAGGCTTTTGGCCCCCTACCTGTAAAATGGGCCTTGCAAGCTAGTTCCTTAGAATTTTCCACTGCTAAATTATAAATAGATGACATTATAAAATTTCCAAAAATTCTTTAAATTTCTCTAAAAGTTTGATTTTTTTTGCATAGAGCTTATGTTGGGTTAATGCATTTATAGTACATCCAAATTTTGTATGAATGTTTGGATATATTAAATTTTATCATCAAACAAAACCAAACTTGTCGAGGTACTTACCAAATACATTTCTCATTAGAAAGCTTGAAGGTTGTAGGAATATTATAGGGTTCAAATGGCCTTACCCAAAATTAGAGGTTGTCCTTAATGAGTCTTAAGTGTATGCTCCTTTTGTTCTTGGCGCTATATAGGTAGGTGGTAGCTCGAGTGGTCATTTATAGAGAAGTGTTGTGCATGTAGCTCACTTGATAAATCATCAATGGTAGGCATTGGAAACTCTTTTGTGTTCTAATGGAAATACAAAAGTGATAGGCGCCTTCCTCTTTTTCTTGTCTACACACTAGAGTAGCATAAGGACTTCGTCTAGGAGTGTTCCTCTTGTTCTTGGCACTAGATAAGTGATTTGGTTGTGTTCTATAGTCAATAGAAAGATGGTTTGTACCTTTTTTTTTCTTTTCTATACAACTAGGGTAGATTAAGGACTACATCTTGGATTGATATCCTACACATTTCCTAGGGTGCTAATTTATTTCTAAATTATCATAAAATAGCTCAAAGCACAAGTTTGTTTAGTTGCAATCAATGGGGGATGAGGGGGGTTGCTATTATGTAGTATTGTTAAAAGTTCAAGATATATCCCACATGTGGTGAGCACCAACTAATTATTGATATAAAGAACATTTAAAAGTTTGGCGAGGTGTATGTGGCATAAAGTTTGACCTCATATTACTAAGGAGATGGGGCTAATATACAATAATTAATGTGAAATCAATAAAGAAGAGTTCTCACATGGTTAGGTTTGAAAAAATTACTTTCTCTAAACTTAGAGGACAAGAAAATAGTGCATATGTCTTAACTCTTGTATCTTCATTTTAAAGATTCTCTTAAGCCTTGCTTTCAAATGGTTTTGAAGTTTGGGGTTGATGTAAAATACAACTATGATGAGATGGCCACTTAATAGCTTGGTATGTATACCCTAGTGTGGCATTTTGAAAATTTGGCTTGGAAGGCTAAAAACATGTCAAAATCTTAAGTTTTAATAAGTTTGTAGAAGCCATCAATGAATTTTAATAAATGCTTATACCTAGGGAAAGGAGAAGGGAATAAACCACTAAATCACTATGCACATGTAAGGGAGTTGTGTACCATGAGACACATTTATTGAAACTATCATGGTGATGTTTTCTAAGAGCACAATTCAAACATAAGCTGTTATCTTTGCAAGAATGATAGGAAAACCCATGGTCATATTGTTCTTACATGTTTGTTGTAATGAGTAATAGTTAGGTGGTTAAATAACTAAAGCCAAATCTTGTAGATATCATTGTTGTGAGTAATAGAAATAGAAGGAAACCCATAGTTGTTACATTCATCACATAAAACAACATTGACTCTTCTTGGTGCTACAATATGTCGAGGATATTTTAAGATATTTATTACGTGAGGTGAAAACTCATTATCTTCCTTCACCTGAATGAGTGATTTGATAGAAACATAGTTATCCACTTGAGAACACCAAAGTCAACACTCAAATTAAAAAATAGTTTAAAATCAACCAAAATTTTAAAATCAACAATTAAATTGGAAAAATTGATGTTACGTTACTCTTTTCTTGGGTTTCAAATGAATGGTTTTAAAACTTATAAATCATAGTCTTACAAAAACAAATCATAAAAATAAAGTAAATAAGAAAAACTCAATAAAATTAGGGGAAATGTCAATTTCTTAAAACACAATTAAAAAAAAACATTTTAAAATGATTAAAAATATGAAACAAAATCTTATTGTTGTATCTCTTTGCCTTAAAATATTAAAAAAAATTCAATGAGAAAGTTTTGAGTTGTGGATCTGAAAATGGAATATTTTTTGGTGGAAAATGATCATGCATTGTTATGAATTCAGGTACTGCACCAATAGCGATGTCAATAGAAGACTAAACCAATTTGAATTATGCACATCCTAGTATTAACTAGAAACTTGATTCTAGAAGCAATATGAGCGATGTTAGTGTAAGAACAATGTTTAAAAATGATACTTGCAAGATGGTTCAAGGAGTAATAATATTGTAGCCTCTCCTTAATGGCATTTCTCAAACATTACCTTGTCATGTTGTAATGATGATACTTGCATATGGAGATCACTCATGACAATCCAACATCAATGAAAAACCCACTTATTCTTCCTCTTCTTACTCATGGATGATGCTGATTGAGATGAGGAAACATGTAAGGGTTTTAAAAGTAGGAAGCTGGGAATTACGCAGTTGACGGCTATAGGAACTCAGGGATTCCTCACTACTTAATAGAATTGCACAATGAACAATAAAGGAGGGCATGACAAGTCTTCTTGTGGGTGAGGGAGTCTAAGAGGCAAAGTATTGAGCTTGCTGACTGATGAACTATAGTGAGGAGTTCCTAAGAAGGAAGAGAAAAAGATTGTGTAGTTCGGAATCATAAGGACTAAGGGAAGACCCCACTATCCACTGGAACTACACAATGCGTAGTAGGAGCAAGCTATGAAAAAGGATTGTGTAGTGAGAGATCTCAGTCAACAACATGAGGATGACTAGTCATTGTAACTGCGCAATGCATAGTGCTTGAAGACATGCTCAATGAATTGCGCAGTTGAATACTTCAGTGACACAAAGATGATCCCTTGCTCACTGGAACTACACAATGCATAGTAGGAGGACCACTTGATGAATAAAGCTGTGTAGTTAAGCATCTCAGAGAGACAAGGAGTAAGGGTTGCTTACCAAAACTACGCAATGCACCGTGATTGAAGGGTAGGCTTAGGAAATAGCATAGTTGTGAAAGCCAGTGACATATAGAGGCCTCAATTCCCACTGCAATTGTGCAATGCACAATCCAAGGAAAGAGAGAACATGAATTGCGTAGTTGTCAATGTTAGGCAACATAATTGATGGCTTAGGCTTTAAAGTTGCTTGATGTGTTGGTGAGGGGATACTGTCCTCTAACACTGTTTAGTGTGCAGTTTCAAGAGGCAAATTATGCTTCACTACAACTCAGGACCACACAATGCACGTTTCGAAGGGGCAGAAATATGGTTCAAAGATCTAGCAAATTGTGAAAATAGTGAAAGCTCCAAAATGGCTAAGTGTGGAATCAGTAAAACAAGAGAGAAGAAGGCATGCAAACAAGTTCCAAAATGATGATCTCACACTCAGATAAGATCAAAACGCGGAAAAAGGATACATAGTACTCTAAATCCACATACATACCTTTAAACAACATTAAAGTGACACTAATTTCTAAGTACGCCAATTCAAACATTACTTTGCAACACTTATAATACAAATTATGATAAGAGTGTCGACTACAACCAAAAAGTGTGTTGAGTAGTGGGAGAATGTATAGCATGTATTATTATGATATATATGATAAAATAATTCAAAATAATGTTCTAAAGTGACCTCTAGTCATGCGCTAAAATGAAACACATGCAAAAGTACACAAATCAAAGTGACAGTTGCGACAATAAGAAAAGATGAAAATGACACTTGCAAAAGCTAAATAAAGTGAAAGCGTTACATGCTATAGTGAAGAGAACACAAAGGCGGAACTTGTGAAAGTGAAAGCAAGCAAAAACGACAGTCACAAAAGTGAAAGTGACACTTATGAAAGCAAAAGCGTGCAAAATCGATAATTGAGAAAACTCATCTGAGTGATGGTACAATTACAACTAGGAATGATAGAATCTGTCAATTAAAGTTGCACACTGACTGTTGGCATGGATTGCGCAATGCATTATCTAGGAGGAGTGTGTAATGAACTGTCTCTAAAGACTGCATAACCATCGTTATCACTGACTACACAAGCACTATTCTGGAGAATTGTGCAATGGCCGTTTGCAAGGGTGGGCATTAACTTTCAAGTTTGCTAGAAAAGATGCACTTATGAATGCATCGAAGGCTAAGCATGTGTAAGAAAGTGGCTTTAAAACTTAGAAAAACATCAACCTATCACAAAGTGATCATGGACAACTTGGGGTGACAGATCATGAGATGATAAGTAGGCTCCAAAATTCAAGTGTAGGCAAAATTTTGGAGGTTGTTTGTCACAACGACAATATAACTAAACCGGGAATCAATTCCTACTACTACCATTATAAATTTTAAGCATATTATATAAATATATTTTTTTTTTACATTGCACTGTAAAAAGATATTCTTAAAGATTAACACGAATCTAAGTTGAGTTACCTCAAAAGATATGTGTAACATATAAATATATTTCTCGTAATTGAACTCAAGTGGATAGGAGAACAAATTGTACTCCCAACCACTTGATCTACTTAAACCTAGAATGTTGATAAGAGCTCAACATGTCATTTATGAGAATTGAACTTGGGTGTTGAGTGTAATTTCCTTTCCTAAATTATTTTGGAACATGATTTATTTCCACATTTTGGGGGCCAATTTTGGTGAAGACGGGGCCCATTTGATTTTTGATAGAAGACTTAGGAGTTAGAGGCAAGTTAATTTTATTTTATTTTGTTTTGTTAATGATATGTGGGGACCACCCACATAAGAAATACACACTTCCTAATCCAATGATTCAAAATCCATGAGAGGGAAGAAAAGACGGGAAGAAAGGCTCCACGAAAGTTATAAAAGGAAGGAGAGGGAAGAAAAGACGGGAAGAAAGGCTCCACGAAAGTTATAAAAGGAAGGCATCAGACTTCATTTGACATTCTTGGCTTATCGAATTTGATTATGTTGCTCGAGCTTTTTATCTGAGTCACTTGCTTTTTATCAAGAGTTTTCCACGTGGAGAAATCACCCTTTCTTCTAGGTACTTTGAGTGCCACCATAGAGAGGTTCATCCATTATCATCTGGAGGAGATTTGTAGAGATATTTCCAGCATTTGTATTTAGTTCACCCCAACAGTGCATATTTCTGGAGGATGCAATAGTGGATCTAGTGTGGCAATTGCAACATTGTTCTAGAGGGATATTTCTGGGAGAAATTAGGGGAATAAGGCTCAATAGATTTGTTGGCTGGAAGTGGCAACAATTTCAAGAGTGATTTTGTAGATTCTGTGGCCAACGTAGAAGAGAGAAACTGGGCATACATGGGAGATAAAGTTTCAACCATTAGGGCTATTGCTTATTAGGAGAAATAAGGGAAGTATTGGTGGAGTTGATTTCTACATTTCAGGAGTGTCTGGGGAGGATTTTTCTGGTGGTTTAACAAACAACATGCTTCAACAATTATTGGAAAACATAGGGCTTTTGGGGGTCGATTTTAGAAGGTCAAAACGATGCCAAACTATTTATGGGTTTTTTTGGGTTTTTGACAAGGACCTCAGAAATATATATATATATATATATATATATATAATATATATATTTATATTATATATATATATATATATAATATTTTTTTTTTTTTAATTTTAATTTTAATTTTAATTTTTTTATTTTTTAATTTTAATTTTAATATATATATAATTTTAATTTTATTTATTTATTTATTTTTTTCAGAATTTTCTGAGCACTGGAGATGGGATTTTCAACCATATCTTTGCAACAGGCAGTGCAAAATTGCTTGAGACTATGCAGTGCCTTTTGGGGGTCGATTTTGGGAGGTAAAAATTAGGCCAAACCATTTATAGGTTTTTGTGGGTCTTTCCTAAGGAGCATATATATAACATTGTAGAATTTTATGAGCATAAGAGGTGGTTTTCAACCATATCTTTGCATAAGATAATGCATAATTGCTGGGGGTTGCATAATGCAACAATTGGTCAGTTGGTTGTAGCTCTTGGTTGTCATTGCTTCACCTGGGATTTGCTTTGCTTGCATTTGAGGCAATCCTAGGTGCATTCCTTCCATATTTTCTACTCTTGCACTAGTTTATAATAAAATGGCTCGAATTCTTACATATTTATGATAGCTGTGGGGGTTTTCTAATTGTTTTGAAATTTTTGTGGTAAAATGATGACAAAAAAACTACATCTTTACAAAATTCGCGCGTGGACCTGTGGGTTATGGGCCCACGTATACTTTTGAAGCATTTTAATTAGCGAACTTCACAACAAAACTGACCAATCATCGTCAAACCCATGTCGCGCAACTGGCATATTCATTTTAACATTGGACTTTTGGTACTCGAAATCTCCACTGTCGATCTGTTCTGTCCGATCCAACAACTATCGCTTCATCCACTCGCCAACTAATTCGGACAATCTCCACCGTAGATGTGACTTGTCCAATCGAATGATAGTCGCACAATCATGTGTCGCTCGCTAAGGTTAATCGTGTGAATTTTAGGAATACAATTTCCAGCCTTTAGGTCACTTGAGATACTACTTACCACTTGCCAAATACTACCCACGTGCTTAAATCAAATATTTTAAGAAAGACGCTTAACCAAAGGTTTAGCGCTAATTCTCAGTGTTAACTCTTAACGTTAATCGACTGTGATTAACAATAAAAACACATATAGAAATTAATACCTGATTAGGGTCCAGAACGTGGATACACAGTCATAAGAGAATTTCTGTACCAAAACACTGCGTCCACACCACACTTCAATCAATTATTCAACAAACTGGAAATTACAGGAAAATTGTTACATATGCCCCATGGAGTGGGGACCCTATACCAGGTCTTACATCGATCATGGGACTCCTCTTCTATGCACTCACACTTACAGTTAAATAGTGTAACACAATACAGATCAGATCAAGTGAGATCCGATCAATCCCTATCTTCGCTCACATATCTCAAAATCCGCGTGAAATAACAAATTACAAACAAACTCAATCAGATTTGGAGGAAATCTTGTCCTCATGCCACACATTCTCCTTTGGAAGGTTCCAAAATTTGATTTTGACTTGGGTCGTTGATGCTCCCGCATTAGACTCTCGAGGTACAAAATTTTTATGACCTCTTGGTCATATGCCTTCTTCATCTTTAGCTATTCTACCCACATCCTCTGTGGAATTGCCTTTATGATATTTCTGTGAGCTGCAACAAAACCTTTGCAGTAAAAATTCTTCCCTGCTATCATCAAGCTTCTCTCTTTTGAGCTTAGTCTGTTCGACATCTCTTTGGTTCTCTCTTCTATGAAACCATTTGAGCACTTCTGGCTCTAGGTTGCTGCAATCTTCTCACCTTCTTTTGCCGCTACCCAGTATGACAATATAAAGACCACAAAATCTTGAATATTCAACACAATTGTACCTCCTTCTTTTGCACAAAAACTCTTTCTCGCAGGAAACCTTTCCCTGCTTTGATACCACTTTGATGCAACAAAAATGCATCTTTACAAAATTCGCACGTGGACCTATGGGTTATGGGCCCATGTATACTTCGAAGCATTTTAATCATTGGACTTCAGAAAAAACTAACCAATCACCATCAAACGCATGTCGCACAACTGACATATTCATTTAACACTTGACCTTTGGCGCTCTAAATCTCCATCGTCGATCTGTTCCATCCAGTCCATCAGCGATCGTGTCACCCGCTCGCCAACTAACCCGGACGATCTCCACCCTAGATGTGACCCGTCCAATCGAATGGCTGTCGCACAATCTCGCGTGAAATCTTTCACAATGCATAACAAGTCAAGAGTGCGCGAGAAAATTGGTTTTCCTATGCTATGTGTCGCTCGCTAAAGTTAATTGCATGAATTTTAGGAATACCATTTCCAGCCTTTAGGCCATGTGAGATACTACTTACCACTTGCCGAATACTACCCACATGCTTAAATCAAATTCTATAAGAAAGACGTTTAACCAAAGGTTTAGCGCTTAATCTCAGTATTAAATCTTAATGCTAATCGACTGTGATTATCAATAAAAACATGTAAAGAAAAATTAATACCCGATTAGGGTCCAGAATGCGGATACGCAGTCATAAGAGAATTTCTGCACCAAAACAGTGCATCCACACCACACTTCAATCAATTATTCAACATATTGGAAATTACAGAAAAATTATTACATATGTCCCATGGAGTGGTGACCCTCTACCAGGTCTTACATCAATCTTGGGCCTCCTCTTCTACACACGCACACTTATAGTTAAATAGAGTAACACAATACAGGTCGGATCAAGTGAGATCCGATCAATCCCTATCTTCGCTCACATCTCTCAAAATTTGCGTAAAATAAAAAATTACAAACAAACTCAATCAGATTTGGAGGAAATCTTGTCCTCATGCCACACATTCTCCTTTGGAAGGTTCAAAAATTCAATTTTGACTTGGGTCATTGATGCTCCTGCATCATAAAAGTTGTTATTTGTTTGAATATCACCGTGTTTTCCTATTTTGGAACATTACAGTGGTATCAGAGCATGATCTTGGCCCAACTTTGGGTAACTAGTAAGATCATGGAAGATTTAGGTATGTACGCACAATAATGGGTGCAACCATAGACAAATCCATGGCTAAAGAGAAATTCAATGTGCATAAATTCTAGGGTGGAATCCATTGGGACAATGAGAGGTTGGCCTAGTTGAGGAGGGTGACAGACCAAACCCATCCTCATCCTTACAATAGAGACACTAAAGGTACACATACCATGGGGGTGCAACCATCTACACCATGTGGGGTAAATCGATAGACTCATGACACCAGATCTCCTCTAAAGGAGCAGACATGACAAGAAAAGTTAGAGGGTGAGACTAGGAGGAAATTCTGCTGGTGGAGAGCTGGCTTTAGATATGATGGGTCTAAGTGATCCGTAAACTGCCATGGATATTACATTAGATAGTTCGTCACAAAATATATGATCATATTATATTAAAAAATATGAGATTCTACACTATTACAATTTTATTTAAATTCTAGATCTGTAGATTTTATTGTAATTAGTGCATGCATGCGAATATAAATTATGCAGAAATGTAGAGAATGAATAAAACAAGTTGACACACACATAAGACACAAGATATTCTCCCTAGGAAACCCTTTCAGGAGAAAACCCAATCGGAAGGTGAGGCTGCTTTGCTCTCTTTCTCTGTCTGGAAATATGGTTGTAGATACAAAGAAGTAATGTCTATGGCCCATGGGCTGTTACAGTGCACATATCCTCTCTGTGTGCTCTACCTCCTATTTCTCCTCATTATCTTTGCTCAACTATGGAACAAAATTTTGTCGAAAGAATGGAATGCCTCTTCCTCTTAGTGGCCCGGTTATAACATTACCTGATAGCCGACTAGTGGTTAAGTTTGACTACATCAACTCTTAACTAGAGGTACAAAATAGACTCTTCTAGAGTATTTTACATCACAAACATGTGGCTAGCCCCTTTTCCATGAATAATGGGGACTGATCCAACATCCTCCTGAACTATAGGTGTGAAAATAGAAAGGTCAACTTATGAATAACATAACTTTTGCATACAGACTCCGATTGACACGATTCTTATGTCGTTGGAAGGTTCTTTGTTTGTATAATAGCATGAAAAGGTGCTGCGCTTATGTGAAGTTTTACCCCCAAGAAATGTCGTTTGATGCCTCAACATGCTCTTGGAAGGTTTCAGACCTCGTTTCGCCAAACTGGGCTCCATCGGTAAAAACAGTCTCGTGAGATTATTCCTCCACTTTTTCCACTCCAAATGCATCGAGATGGATGATAAATCATATAATGATCCAATTCAGATCATACCTCCCCATTTTGTGAGGCTTTTGGTCCCCAAAATATTTTACTGAATGAGGTGAGAAAAGTTTTCCTCCACCTTTTCTCTAGTGTACCATTTAGCTTTGCTTGGAAGTTGTCCCTTCAACCCAATCTGCTAAAGGTTGAAGGTCTTGTTTCCCTTCTCTTATAGTTTTGAACCTCTTCTACAAAACTATATCTTCTGTCAACTCTACCTGAGCATCTAGTGCCAAATCCTCCACAGAAGGTAGAACCTGTTCCTCTTCCTGATCTAGCATGGAAGTCTCATAGAGTTTCAAATTATCTAGATTTACAACTGAGTAAATGCACATATATGGTGGTAAACTAAGTCGATAGGCATTATCACCCACCTTTTCTTGTATCTCAAAGGGACCATACCTTAGAGACTTGATTTTCTTACCAGGACCCTGCAACCTCTCCTTGTTCAACTGTAGCCATACTCTGTCTCCCACCTTGAATGATTTCTCTGTTCTATGTTGATCATGCATGGCCTTATACTTCAACTACGACTTCTGTAGTGTTTCCTGTACATGTAGATGGATTTTCTTGATCCACTCTATAAATATTTTAGTCCTCAAAGCATCTTCTGTAATGTCTTCCTTCACTCCTCCTTGCTGCCCATATGCAATATCCAAAGGTGAAGGTGGAAACTATCCAAAACAAGTTTCAAATGGGGAATTTCCTGTAGAAGTGTGGGCTGCTTTATTATAAGAACGCAATATATAGACCATATTTTCATCCACGATCTTCGGATGTTTCTGGTTGTAATCCCCCAAAAGCTGCACCAAAGTCCTATTGACTATTTCTGTTTTCCCATCTGTCTGTGGATGAAATGTTGTAGATCTCTTCAACTTCGTGTCCATATTCTCCCACAATGTAGTCTAGAATTCACTAAGAAATATTGTATCCCTGTCTGAAATGATTCTCCTTGGTATCCAAAAGTGTACCCAGGCCTATCCAAATAAAAAATTTCCTACTTCTTGTCTGCTGATGGTCTTTTTACAGGGCATCAGAACACACATCTTGCTGAACCTGTCAACTACCACAAACAGGTAGTCATGTCCCTTCCTGGTTGTCAGTGAACCTCCCACAAATTCCGTGGAAATAATTTCCCAAGGACAAGTAGGTATAGGTAAGGGATGATACATACCCCGTTTCATGTTGCTAGGCTTGCTGGTACAACAAAGCATGCATCCTCTTATGAACCTAGCTATTTGTTCTTGCATCTTGGGCCAATACACATACCTATGCAAGTTAGCCATGATCTTCCCTACACCAGAGTGCCATACAACTTTGGAGGTGTGAGCCTCTGTAATTAGCTGTAAACACTCACCTTTAGGAACACATAACCTATCCAGCCTATAGAGTAACCCATCCTAGAGATGGTAGTCAATGGTGCTATCACCATCGTGCACATGACTTTGACTCTACAACTGCTAATACACCTCCTTGAAATCCTCATCTTCTGAATGTGCCTCTCTATATGCATCATGGGTGAATGGCCCCATATGCATAAGAGTCCCCAAAGTTGTAATATTTGATGTGGGCGGCCTTGAAAGCATATCAACCAACTTGTTTGTGCTGCCCTTCTTATACTTGATCACCAAATGAAATTGTTGTAAAAACCCCATCCACTTGTAATGCCTGGTCTGTTGTAGTTTATTCTGGGCCTGTAGGTACTGTAATGGCTGGTGATCCATGTGGATTATTGTCTCCTTTCCCATCAGATAGTCCTTCCACTTCTTCACATCTTGCACCATGGCATACAACTCCTTATCGTAGGTAGGGTAGTTAAGAACTGCCCCATGAAATACTTCAGAATGGTAGCAAACTGGCCTTCCTCCTTGCATCAAGACAACTCCCATAGCATACCCACTCACATCTATCTCCACTTCAAAGGGCCGTTGCAAGTTTGGTAATGCCAGAACTGGTGCTTCACTGATCTTCTTCTTTAACTCATCGAAAGCCTTATGCTGCCCTTTACCCCACTGGAAACTCTTAACCTCAGTAACATTAGTAGGAACTGACCATTTGATGTTGGCCTCCATCTTGGAAGGATCTATCTTCAAATATCCTCCACCATTCACATATCCAAAATACACTGAGGACTATTGCGCAAACTTGCACTTCTTGAGATTTTCTAGCAGCTGGTGCTTCTTCAATGTTTGCAGCACCTACGTCAAATGTGAAATATGCTCCTCCCAGGTAGCACTATATACCAATATATCATACAAATAAACAATAACAAATGAATCTATGAAAGGGCACAATACATCATTCATTAATCTCATAAATGTAGCTGGTGCATTATATATGCCAAATGGCATAACTAACCACTCATACAAACCTTGCCTAGTTTTGAAAGTGGTCTTCCATGTATCTTCTTCTTTGACTTGAAACTGGTGATATCTAGACTTCAAGTCCAGCTTGGTGAAATACTTTTCTTGCTACAACTGATCCAATAGATCTCTATCCTTGACAGGGGGTATATGTTCTTGAGCATGATTTTATTCAATGCCCTATAATATATACACATCCACCAAGTCCCATCCTTCTTTGGCACAATGGTGATGGGTGACCCACATGGTGATGTAATCGGTTGAATGACACCCTGTTCTAGCAGCTACTGCAACTGTTTCTTCACCTCACTTACTTCTATAACAGACTACCTATACAACACAATATTTGGCAATGGGGAGTATGGAAATAGCTGGATCTCTTGCTCCACTTCTCTCTTAGGGGGTAACCCTTTAGGCTCTCAGAACACATCCTTGTATGCTTGTAACAAATCCTCCAATTATTGTTTTTGTTTATTAGTACACCCCTCTAGGGATGCCTTGCCTCTTATTGACTCCTCTATAGACTGATTTTCTCTTAAAAACAATAAAACATACTTCTTGTGGGAAATTATCAATTTCTTGGCTCGGTTGGCACTTACTAGTGAAATTTTCGACTTGCCTTTGTGCACGTTGACGATGAATGATTTTCCGTCCTTGATGATACGATACTGGTTATCTCTCCTCATGAATGCTGCATCATGCATGTACATGTATGGAATCCCAAATATGACTCCACATACATCAAGGGGAACCACATCCAGATCTACTTCATCAATAAAATCATCATGGATAGCAAATTTAATTTCACACTAATTTGTTACCTTCAGATCTGCATCCTTATGTCTCCATCCCAATGGATATGGGTTTGGATGATCACGAACTTCCAGCCCCAACTTCTTGACTAGGTCTGTTGCAATGAGATTTTCCTGTGATCCCGAGTCAAACAAAGGATCAATCCTTGTCTTCTTGACCTATATTTACATGGAAGAGTTTGGTCATTTCTTTCTCTTCCTGTTGGTGAAGGCTACTTAGATTCACCTCCCTTTGCATTGATGTACATATGATATTCTCATCCACGTCTAAGCTACTTTCAAATTGGTTTCTCAAATCAGTGGCCATGAGATTCTTCTTCATATTATCTTTCTTCTTTTTCTTCGGGTTTAACTTTGGATGCAATTACCATCAATGTTGTACTGGCCATCAATGTTGTAGTGGTTGCTAGGATCTTTGCGCTGGTGTGTTGTGGATACCATATTTTTATCTTTTCCCCCTTTTTGCTTCTTCTTCCCATCCTTAGAAGCATCTTGTTGCTCCTTTTGGTTCAATCCACTTGATTGTGCTCTTTTCAGGCCTAAGTTCTCTAGGTACTCTGCTTGTACACAAGCCTTATCAATCATTTTGGACTTGAACAACATCACTTGCTCACAAAAATGGTGGTGCAGACCCCCCCAAATACTTGAGGAGTACATTTGGGTTCTTTGGAGAGGTACCCAACATCATAGCCTTTTTTATGAATTCTATGGTGTACTCCTGCATGTTTTGACCCGACTTTTGCTTGAAGTAATGCCATTGGATCCACTGGTCTTCCACGTACCCAATGGGATAAAACTGTGAATTAATGATGGTTTTGAAATCCTCCCACTTAGTCACTAGAGGTTATCCCTCCGACCTCAGGGTTTCTGTGTGGCTCTCCCACCAATTAAGTGCATGACCCTCCAATTTCAATCGTGTGAATGAGATCTTTTGACCTTCCTCAATCTGAAGGACACTGAAATAAACATCCAGTTGCTGCAACCAGTGGTTCAGCTTTAGAGTGTTGATCTTGCCATGGTATGGCTTGATATCGACTTTTTCTTCCACTTTAAACAAGGATTGGTTCACGACACTCGAACTAGGTTGATCTTTTCCGGGTTCTTTCTTCGGCTGGTTATTTGCGTCTTCCCAATCTCCTGATCCCCCTTCTCATTTTTCCTTTGCATTTGAACCCCCTTCTTCTCCAAATATCCCCAACTTATTTCTTAGGGCCACCATGAGGAGGTTTACATTACGGTTTATATTTGCGATTTGTTCTTTGAGCTGCGAAAACCTCACCTCTGCAGGATCACAAGGTTCATTTACAGATTCGTCGCCCATGATTATGGTTTTACGATTTTCAACCTCGCCAATCTAGATCCCTGCAATCTCCAAAAAATACACAAAGAAACCTGCTCTGATACCAAATGATTCATAAAATACCTTGGATATTTCACTGGATAGTTCGTCACAAAAGAGCTGATAATATTATATTAAAAAATATGAGATTCTACAATATTACAGTTTGATTTAATTTCTAAATCTGTAGATTTTATTGTAATTAGTGCATGCATGTGAATATAAATTATGCAGAAAGGTAGGGAACAAATAAAAAAATCTCACACACACATAAGACAATATATGCTCTATGGGAAATCCTTTTGGGAGAAAAACCATATGGAAGGTGAGGCTGCTTCGCTCTCTTTCTCTCTCTGGAAATATGGTTGTTGATACAAATAAGTAATGTCTGTGGCCTGTGGGCTGCTATGGTGCACATATTCTCTTTGTGTGCTCTACCTCCTATCTCTCCTGGCTATCTTTTCTCAACTATGGAACAAAATTCTCTCGAAAGAATGGAATGCCTCTTCCTCCTAGTGGCCCAGTTATAACATAGCCCGAGAGCCTACTAGTGGTTAAGTTTGACTACATCAACTCTTAACCAAAGGTACAAAATATAATATTCTGGAGTCTTTTACATCAGAAACATATGGATAGCCCCTTTTTCATGAATAATGGGTGCTGGCGTGACATCCTCTCGAACTATAGGTGTGAAAATAGGAAGATCAACTTCTGAGAGGAATAACTTTTGCATACAGACTTCGATTGATGCAATTCTTGTGCCATTCGAAAAATATATGTGTGTAGAATACCATGAAAAGGTGATGCACTTGAGAGAAATAGATGTAACCCCAAAAAATGTCATTTGATGCCTCAAAATGCTCCCGTAAGGTTTTATACCCTGTTTTGCCAGTAAAAACGGACCCGTGAGTTGATTCCTCCACTTTTTCCACTCAAAATGCATCAAGATGGATGAAAAACAATATAATGATCCAATTCAAATAATTGAGGAGCAAATTGAGCATGAGGAAGAGGAAACACAGGAGTGTGAGGAGCACATTGGTATACCTAGTGTCAGGACCTCGAGTCGACATCACCACCCTCGAGTGAGTCGGGCACCCCACAAGGGCGCACATAGGAAAAAAATGACATGGGCACACCCAAGTGCGATGACGGGTAGGTGTCAATCGAGTGCGACGGGTGGCCACATTGGGCGACCCAAGTTGGGCGTTTGGGTGGGTGCGCACCTGGGCGAGGTGACAAAGCAAAAGTGCAATGACTTGACAAACACAGTTGGAAAGTGCGTGTGATGGGGGTGCACACACGGATAGTGTGCGCATAACTGAGCATAGGTGGATGAGTGGAAAATCAAATAAGTGTTGGTCGAGTAGAGGAGGTATGCAAATATGGAAGTGACGAGCTAAAGTATGGTTGGGCTGACGTATATGATACGGGTGTGTCGATCTTAAAGGGCAGGTCATCTTGGTGTGATCCAAGTGGATCCTAGAATACCATTTAAGTCTTCAAAATTGTTTGAAAGATCAAAAATATCACATAAGGAAAACCTATGGAAAATTCGGATTACACTATTGGGAGGCAAAAACATAGAGAAAATGTCAAAAACAAGCTTATCGGCAGTCAAAGCAACTTTAAATTAGAGACGTTAGATCTGGATGTTCAACGGCCCAGATCCGATTGGTGAATCGCAAATAGTAGTGGAAAAGGGAGGAAACCGGTGGAGACCCCATGATATATGCGACTGCGATGAGCGGGGTCAATGAGGGCCATCGATCAAGCGCACAGATCAACGACCCACGTTGCATCACATTATCGCTATTGGCAAATACAGTGGAGCGGGGTTATCTACATATACATATATGCGATGCGATGGGTGGACCCGATAACAATTATAAACGAAGTTTGATATATTTTGAAATCCGGGAAACATCAATTTCCTTTGTATTTGTGATTTTCGTTAAATAAACGAAATATAAAGAATCAAGCATCGATGTGATGAACCAGACTCGAAAAGGTTTTATTAATATTGTTACATATGATTTTAAGTCCAATAAGCAGGGTTTTCAATGTTTTTAATGTATTTTCAATACAAAAGGAAATGCACGAAACAGGTGGGATTTTGGGAGGAACACAACAGTAAGTGGTTTGGGCCTGGATCCGCCCGATCCCATACATAGGCTGCCACTTGTCCAGGTTGAGGAGAGAGGAAACCACCCTTATCGAGTAATTAACCTCCGTTCAACAGAGCTGCCCAAAATAAACCACAACGATTGGATCTGGATCTCCCAGATCAACAGTGGAGATGCGATATCGCTACAAAAGGCAGAGCCGATAGGAGAATAGAGTGGATTTGAGGACTTTTGAAGTCTGATAAACAATGTTTTTGGTGGATTTTCACAGTTTTGAATGCATTTCTCTGTGTTAACAAAAAGCAACCGTTTCAGGGATTTCAAAGGCCTGATGCACTCATCCGTTGTAGAACAGGTGGCCACCTCCCCTAAAGGCGTTATGCCATGATTGAAAATGCTTAGAAGAGGGATTCGAGTGGACAAAGGCCAGGAGACAAAAATCTGAGAAGAGGAAATGAACAAAAAACACAAATTGGATTTAAAAGCCACAGACTGATAGAAACAAAGGCAGGTAGTATTGAAAGCAGTGCTGAGACAGAGCAATAGAGACAGACAGTCAGTAAGGAGAGTTTGTGTACTCAAAAGAGACTTGGGGGATCCAAGTAAAGCCTTATTGTTTTGTATATGTTGTGTGAGGCTCAATTTGAGCTCACTGTTATAAAACTTTGCTTCTGAAGACATAATAGAGAGGGCACCACTGAAGGCTGGACCAGGAGATGTAGCTCAGGAGTATTAGGTGAAATCCTTATTAAACTTGTTGTGTTTATGTGTGTTGTCTATTATGCTTCTTTAACTGCTTCATTGTCTATGTATTTCACAATCTTATCAATCCATTGCATAAAGTAACATAGGCAAATCCATGCACATAAGTTTGTAATACCTTAATAATTGTCTTAGATCTCATCATCAGATCAAGTGGTATCAGAGCTTTAGGTTGCTAAGGTTAGAAAAGATTGTGCTGGATTGGTGAATGATAACTAGGTCAAAGCTCAAATTAGGAGAAGGAGAACTGGTTGAAGCTAACCCATAAATAGGAAGAGTCTATCCTAGGAGGGAAATGGCAGAAGAAAATCCCTTGGGATCAAAATCTCAGTTCATGGACAGTTTCATGACCATGAGAGCCATGGTAGAAAAGATGTATCGAGAATTTAAGAAAGATCGAAGTGAAGATTATTCAACCTCCAAACAAGACAAAAGAACAAAGGAACAAAGGAACAGAGGAATCTCTTCTAGATGGCCATTATGAAGGCAAAGGGAAAGGAAAAGAGCCTCCTCTAATAACACCTCCTTCTAGCCCTTTGATTAAATTAGATGTAAAATTTGATTTTCCAATATATGATGGAGAATTAAATGCAGAAAAGATAGATAAATTGATTAGATAGATTGATGTATATTGTAGGGTGCAAAACATCGATTCAAAAAGGAGAAAGATTCAGCTGGCCAGTCTTCACCTTGGAGGAACTGCCTTAGTGTGGTGGGAAGGCAGGGCCCAAGCTAATTTGAAGAAGCATGGTAAAATTATTTCTACCTGGAATGAATTTGTTTCTGCCATTAAAAAACAATTCTATCCACTTGCTTATATGCAGCAAGCTATGATGAGTTGGCGAACTCTTCGCCAATTAAAAGGGAAAAGTGTCCAAAGCTATACCCAAGAATTTAGAAAAATAGCTTTAATTCTAGGCATTTCTCTAGAATCACTTGAAACTTTGCTGAAGCATATAGGTGGTCTACACAACAATTTGAGGCACACCATTCTCATGTTTAACCCTACTAGCATAGATGAGGTATCTGTTAAGGCTACACATTTGGAGGTTAGAGGCAAGAATGTGAACCTAGAGATTGGGGGATCATCAAAACCCACTACAAGCAAGAACAAGGAAAAGAGGAAGCAGAAATGGAAAGAGAGGAAGACAAACACTGTACAGAAAGACAAACCTTCATGCACTCACTGCAAGAAGGATGGACATGATGATGAACATTGCTAGTCTTTGCATCCGGAGCTGAAACCCAAAAAGTTCGATGGCAAGAAGAAGAAGACTACTGCTGCTATATAGAAAGATTTGGGGTTAGACTTAGGTGATGAAACAACAATCGCAGCTATAGGTATAATAGGTAAAAATTCCGAAGCATCTACTAGTAATTCTACACAAACCATTAATAATGAAGAAAATGAGAGGAACAGACATGAGCTTTTTCATATTAGAGTTATTACCAAGCATCAAAAGATTGATACTTTATTTGATAGTGGCTCACAAGTAAACTTGATTTCTGAAGCAATTGTAAAGAAATTGGGACTACTAACCACACCTCACAAGAGGCCATATCCATTAGGTTTGGTATGTGATAAAGCAAAGCTACAAGTGACTAAATAATGTAAACTTGGGTTTCCTTTTGGGTCAACATTTGTAGATGAGGTTTAGTTGGATATAGTTCCCTTGGATATATGTGCTATTGTTTTAGGAATTCCTTACTTGTATGATAGAAAATCCATTTTCTATAGAGCTGAAAATAAGTGTCAACTCACAAAAGATAGAATATAATATATTGTAAGATCTCATCAGCTCAAAAATAACTACTCTCTCATTAACTCAGGGCAGATGAAAAGAATTGTAAATTCATGCAAGCAATTTTTACTAATGGTTGTAAAGGAAAATAAACCTGATAAATCCAATGTATTTGAAGGCTGTGATGCCAAACAACAAGATGATTTAGAAAAAAATGTTTCAGAATATGATATCCTATTTCAAGAACCTAAAGGTCTGCCACCCAAAAGGGAAATTGTACATGATATTAATTTGCAGCAAGATGCTCCATTGCCTAACATCAGAATGTACAGGTTATTCGATTTAGAGAATGTAGAGATCAAGAAGCAGGTACATGAGCTGCTCGAAAAAGGGTTCATAAGGCCAAGCACATCACCATGCGTATCTCCAATCGTGTTGGTGAGAAAGAAACATGGTTCATGGAGGATGTGCATTGATTACAGATTGCTAAATAAAATAACGATCAAGAATCATTATCCCCTTCCTCGCATTGATGATCTATTGGATCAGTTGAAAGAAGTTGTTTACTTTTCCAAGTTGGACTTGCATAGTGGCTACCATCAAGTCAGAGTTGCAGAACAAGATGCATGGAAGATTGCTTTCAAAACAAAGCAAGGGCTATATGAGTGGCTAGTTATGCCTTTTGGCTTAACTAATGCTCCTGCCACTTTCATGAGAGTTATGAATGATGTACTTCGACCTTTTATTGATGAGTTTGAAATTGTATATTTAGATGACATTCTTTTTTTTCAGTAAAACATGGGAAGAACATTTGAAGCATGTAAAGTAGACTCTAGATGTTTTGAAAAAAGAAAATCTCTATGTTAAATTATCAAAATGTGAATTTGGAAAAACATCCTTGAATTATTTGGGTCATATTGTAAGGGGTGGTGAATTGAAAATAGATACCTCTAAGGTTGAATCCATTGTGAACTGGCCTAAACCAAGATCTGCTACCGAAGTTAGAAGCTTCCTAAGAGTAGCACAATATTGGAGAAAGTTTATTGCTAACTTTTCCTTGATTGCAACTCATTTACATGCTTTCACAAGATTGAACAAGGTGTTTCAGTGGGGAGGCAAACAACAGAAAGTCTTCGACACCTTGAAAGAAAAAATTAGTACAACACCAGTACTAGCATTTCCAGATCTTCAAAGACCATTTGAGATTGAAACATATGCCAATGACTATGCCATGGGAGCAATGTTGATACAACATGGTAAACCCATATGTTATCATTCCGAGACATTTAATTCCGAAGTAGTTAATTATCCCACATATGATAAAGAATTGTATGCATCAGTGTAGAGTGTGAAAAAGTAGAAACATTACCTATTTGGGAAAAGAAACAATTATACATACTGATCATCAACCACTTCAATATTTACACTCGCAAACTAAATTGTAGCCATCAAGACACTATAGGCGGATGGGTTTTCTACAACTGTTTCATCTAGTCATAAGGTATAAGAAGGGCATACACAATAAAGTTGCAAATATGTTGTCAATACCAATTATAAATGCATCTACTATACTTAAGCATAATTCAGTATTACATGAATGCTACATTGAACAATATGCTCAAGATGTAGATTTGAAAGATGCATATGCAACTTCGAGTCATGGAAAACAAGTAGAAGAATTGGATTATCATGTTAAGGACCAACTCTTATATCATTTGGGAAAGTCATGCATTCCTCAAACGGAACGAGTTAACATAATCCGAGAAGCACATACTTCTCTAATATCAGGTCATTTTGGTGTGAGTAAAACAGTTGCATAGCTGCAAACATTTTGTTATTGGCCAAGAATGCATGAAACAATTTCTAGATATATTAAAAGGTGTACCATGTGTTCTAAAAGTAAGCCCAACAATAGAAAACTAGGCTTGTACACTCCACTTCCAGTTCCTTCTCATCCTTGCGAAAGTGTCTCCATGGAATTTCTTGGGGGATTGCCAAAATATAGAAAAGCTCCTGATTATTTATATGTTATTGTGGAAAATTTCCGCAAAATGTGTATTTTAATACCTTGTAACAAGCAGATTACAACTGAATAAATAGTGAGAATGTTCTTTCAGCATGTTTGGGTGTGTTTTGGGTTACCCCATTCCATTGTATCTGATCGAGATTCCCGATTTGTTGGGAAGTTTTGGTCAAGCCTTTGGGAATTGATGGACAACAGACTGAAGAAGAGCACAACCTTTCATCCACAAACAGATGGCCAAATAGAGGTGGTCAGCAGGACAATGAACCAGTTGCTCAAGGCCTATTGCAGCAAGCATCCCAAGCTTCGGGATGAACAATTATGTTATGTGCAACATGATTACAACCGTGCTAAACATTCTTCTACATAGAGATCTCCTTTTGAAACTTGTTTTGGATTCATACTAAGGTCTCCCTTGGATTTTGCCTTTAGTAAAGACATAGAAGTTGATGGAGACAGTGATGTGGACAAAGAAACCAAGTTCATTGAATAGATCTAAGAAATTCACCAGGAAGTGCAGGAAAAGCTGGAAAAGAGCCAAGCCAAGTACAAGGCAAGGCATGATAAGCATCGAATTGAGCACAACTTCTAATTTGGTGATCAAGTCTGGTTGTACATCAACAAAGACAAAATGCAAGGTGAAGGTAAAAAGCTGAAGCCAATAAGGTATGGGCCTTTCAAGATACTTGAGAAAATTGGTGAGAATGATTTTCACCTTGATTTGCCAGCTTACATGCACATCTATTAAGTAGTTAATGCAGAGAACTTGAGAATGTTTGAACCTTATTTGATTGAAGATCCCGAAGAGAAAATTCAGTTGCCTTTTATTGATGATTTGTTGCCTGAATATCTCAATGAGTTGCAGGAATATACAGTTCTTGACAAGAACGGGAGAACTACGTGTAGTGGGGATGATGAGTACCCGAGAATTGGACTCAAAGGTTCAAAATCAAGCAGTGCAAAATGGATAGAGATTGGACAAGTGAGGGAGTTGTATCCTGGATTGATGCTTAAAAAAAACCAACTTTTGGTGGTCCAAAAGCCTTTTCAATGGGAAGGTGTGATCCAAATGGATCCTAGAATACCCTCTAAGTCTTCAAAATCATTTGAAAGATCAAAACTATCGCATAAGGAAACCTATGGAAAAGTTGGATTACACTATCGAGAGGAAAAACATAGAGAAAACGTGAAAAACAGGCTTATGAATGTCAAAACAACTTTAAATCAGAGCCGTCGGATCTAGACGATCAACGGTCCAGATCCGATCGGTGAATCACAATCGGTGGTGGCAAAGGGAGGCAATTAGCGGAGACCCCATGATATATGCGACTGCGATGAGCGGGGTCAACGAGGACCGTCGATTAATCGCGCAGATCGACGGCCCACGTTGCATCGCAATATCGCTATTGACAAATACAATGGAGCGGGGTTATATACATATACATATATGCTATGTGATGATCAGAACTGATAACAATTATAAACGAAGTTTGATATATTTTTAAATACGGGAAATGTTAATTTCCTTTGTATTTGTGATTTTCGTTAAATAAACGAAATATAAAGAATCAAGCACCGATGCGATGAACCGGACCCGAAAGGGGTTTATTAATACTGTTACATATGATTTCAAGTCCGATAAGCGGGGTTTTCAATGTTTTTAATGTATTTTCAATACAAAAGGAATCCACGAAATAGGTGGGATTTTAGGAGGAACAAAGTGGTAAGTGGTTTGGGCCGGGCTCTGCTCGATCCCATACATAGGTTGACACGTGTCCAGGCTAAGGAGAGAGGAAACCAACCTTATTGGGTGGTTAACCTTCGTACGACAGAGCCACCCGAAATAAACCATAGCCATTGGATATGGGTCTCCCAGATCAGCGGTGGAGATGCGATATCGCTACAAAAGGCGGACCCGATAGGAGAATATAGCGGATTTGAGGACTTTTTAAGTCCGATAAAGAATGTTTTTGGCAGATTTTCACAGTTTTGAATGCATTTCTTTATTGTAATAGAAAGCAACCATTTTAGGTATTTCAAAGGCCCAATGTACTCATCCTTTGCAGAACAAGTGGCCACCTCCCCTAAAGGCGTTATGCCATGATTACAAACGCTTAGAAGAGGGATTCGAGCAAATAGAGGCCAGGAGACAGAAAGTCAAGAAGAGGAAATGAACAGACACCGCAGATTGGCTTTAAAAGCCACAAACCAATAGAAACAAAGGCAGGCAATATTGAAAGCAGTGTTGAGACAAACAAATAGAGACAAAGAGTCAGTAAGGAGAGTCTGTGTACTCAAAAGATACTTGGGGGATCCAAGTAAAGCCTTATTGTTTTGTATCTGTTGTGTGAGGCTCAATTTGAGCTCATTGTTGTAAAACTCTGCTTTTGAAGACATAATAGAAAGGCCACCAATGAAGGCTGGACCAGGAGATGTAGCCCAGAAGTATTGGGTGAACTCCTTATTAAACTTGTTGTGTTTATGTGTGTTGTCTATTATGCTTCTTTAACTTCTTCATTGTCTATGTATTTCGCAATCTTATCAATCCATTGCATAAAGTTACATAGGCAAATCGATGCATATGAGTCTATAATGACTTAATAATTGTCTTAGATCTCATCAACAGATCATGGTGGGTCAATGCCCCATGCGACACAACCGACACAATATAATACTTGGTGAGCGGCATATATATATACATATACATATACATATACATATACATATACATATACATATACATATACATATATATATATATAGTATAATATGTAGAAGGACGAGTGTAGATGAGACATCGAACATAAACCAACGAACACAGTTCACAGTGTGGAGGTGAATTGGGAGTTCAACATAACGAAAAAGTGTAACAAAAATGCGGCGGGAATGTGCCTACAGTGTAGCATACACGGGTTCAACATTATAGTTTGGCCAATGATGGGTAGCGGACTAGGAAATGAAGGTGGGTGGTGTAACACGACCGGGTAAAGATAGTGGTGGATTGCAAGGTGGTGTCGAGTGTTGGTGAAGGGCATGGGCAGTGTTTTGGGCATTGGTGAAGGGCACAGGTAGAGTAGGGAACCGGGCAGAGTGCCGATTTGTGCAGAATTTCGGGTAGTGGTCGAGTTTGGGTGGAATCAACTCCCCTTGTACCATATGTAAAATTTTTACTCTAAATTTATAAATGAAATTATAAATTTGTATAAATTTTCATGTTGGTATCGGTTTGGCATTGGATTGGTACTATTGATGTTATGTTTATTCCACACATAACTAATAATTAAAGAGAATAAAAATGATTATTTTTGTAGGTGTAGTCCAAGAAACATGAAAAAATTTAAGTATGGATGTTTAGTTGGTGCCACACGACACTCCAAATGGGAAACCTTTTTGGGGCCGTGACAAATGGTATCAAAGCCAGTAAAATAGGTTGCAACAAAGACCAGATATGTATGCATGCTAAAGTTTTTGAGCAAAATAAAAATTGGCTGCATAGTTTGGAGTTTCTTGACTTGGAGATTCATGGCAGAACCGTCCAAGCTTTGGTAGACACATGTGCCACACATAACTCCATGATGATAGGGCTAGCGAAGGAAGTTGTAATGAAAAATTTTCCAAGGATGTGGAGGTTAAGGTAGTGAACTTGAGAGCTAACATGTCAGGATTGGAAGATAATGTACTAGTTTGAATTGCAGATTAGCAGGGTTGTTTGGACTTCACGATGATGGAGATGAACGAATTTGACATGATATTGGGGCAAGATTTTCTAAAGGGCAACAAGGCAATTGTTGTCCCATTTTGTGATGAGGTTATGTTGATTGGAGACACATAGACGTGGGATTTACCTACTCACCAACATAGAAGGGAAGTGAAGATGCAACATTTGTCTGCACTAAGTATGAGTAGGGCAATGTGGGATTCAAATGTTGAGACATATGCGACAATCATTAGGGAAGTTCAGGACGATGAGGGAGTGAGGATGCCTATTCCAGCTAATATTTCTAATTTATTGGACAAATATGCATATTTTGTGCTCGATGAGTTGCCGAAAGTACTTCCATCGAGACATGCAGTGGACTATAACATTGAGCTAGAGCCGAGAAAGTGACCCCCAACAAAATATCCCTATTATTTATCAGGACCGGAGTTGGAGGAGTTGAAATGCTAGTTGAATGACTTGACTGATGTAGGATTCATACGACCTTCAAGGTCTCCATATGGTGCTCCAATATTGTTCCATAGAAAAAAAGATACGAATGAGTTGAGGATGTGCTGTGATCATCGTGCCCTGAATAAGAAGACAATTTAGAACAAGTATCCTTTTCTACTTGCTGCTGATTGCTTCGGAAAGCTTGCAAAATCCCAAGTGTTTTCCAAGATGGAATGAGGCATGGGTATTATTAGGTGCGGATAGTAGAGGGGGATGAGAAGACCACGATTATGAAAAGGTATGGGAGTTTTGAGTTCCTTTTCATGCCATTTGGGTTGTGCAATGCTCCTACTACATTTTTCACATTGACGAATAATGTTTTACATCCATATTTGGATTTGTTCATGGTAGTATACTTAGATGACATTGTGATATTAAGTGATAACATGGAGGATCATAAGACCCACCTGTATTTGGTATTTGAGACACTAAATAAAAATTAGTTTTACTTGAAGAAATTGAAGTGTATGTTCACCCATACCAAAATTCTGTTCCTTGGACACATAGTGGGTCAAGGTCACATAAGGATGGAGTTGAGTAGGATACAAGCGATTGAGGATTGGACCGAGCCAAAGAATTTCCATGATATGAGAGTGTTCTTGAGGATGACCAACTACCAACGAAAGTTTGTAGAGGGGTACTCCAAGGTGATTGCACCAGTGACAAACCTTCTGAAGAAAGACAAGCGATGGAATTGGACTGAGAAGTGTTAAGCAACATTTGAGGATTTGAAGATGAGGATGGTTAAAACAATGATATTGAGGGTACCTGACTTTGAGATACCATTTTAGGTGCACACAGATGTTTTAGATTTTGCGATAGGGGGAGTACTCTTGCAATATGGGCATTCAGTGGCATATGAGAGTTAGAAGTTTCAATATAGAGAGCGACGATATTTGGTTCATGAGAAGGAGATGAATGTGATCATCCACTCCTTATAGGTATCATGGAGGAATTACTTGATTGGGAAGCCTTTTGTTGTCAAGACCGACAATGTTGTAGCGAGTTATGTTTCATCCTAATCAAAGTTGTTAGTGAAGTAGGCTCGTTGGTAGGACTTTTTGGAAAAATTTGACACAAATATTGAGTATAGGTCAGGTAGAATCAATGCAGTTGTAGATGCCCTCAGCAGGAAGGGATAGTTGGCTGCACTTGAGGAGGGAGAAGACCGAGCTAAGCGCAGTAGGAGTTGGGTTTAGATGACCGATGAGATGCGAAGTAGACTTTGTTTTAGTGTGGAGACTGATATTCAGGCAAAGAGAATTCTGAAGCATGTGAAGGAGGGGAAGACTCAAATTTTTTTCCTACGAGATGGAATTTTGTTCTATGGGAACCGACTTTACAATCTGAAGTCATCTAGACTTAGGAGGCACATCTTGAAGGAGTGCCACGATTCTCCATGGGTTGGAAACCTGGGACAATGTCGTTCTTTGACATTGCTGGAGAGGGGGTACTTTTGGGAGAAGATGGGGGAGGATGTAGAGGAATATGTACACACATGCATCATTTGTCAACATGACAAATCAGATAACCAGAGACAAGGATAATTTTTGTAGCCTTTACCGATTCTAGAGAGACCATGGATGAGTGTTTCGATGGAAATCATCACTTAATTACCACAGGTGCACAGGTATAATGGGATTATGGTTGTTGTCGATTGTTTTTCCAAGTATGTCATATTCATTCCGATGAAGATACCATGTGGAGTTGAGAAGATTGATGATATATTCTTCAAGAACATTATGAAGTATTGGGGAAATCCATTGAGTATTATGTCTGACCGAGATCCGCGTTTTGCAGGCAGATTTTGGACCACTTTGTTCAACTTGGTTAGGATAGAGTTGCTGCAAACTTTGAGTTACCATTCGCAAACATATGGGCAAACTGAATGGATTAATGAACTTTTGGAGGACTAATTGAGACATTATGTGAGGGCTAATAAGAAGAATTGGTCTAAACTCTTAGATGTGGCTCAATTTAGCCACAAAATGCAGAAGAGTTCCATAACCAGGTATAGTCCATTTGAGTTGGTCAATGGATAGGTGCCAGTTGCTCCACACACTGTGCTACCAAGAGGATTTTTTAGGAGCCCACATGTGAATATATTCTTGATAGCATGGGAGGAGTCTTTGGAGTTAGCACGGGTGCACTTGCATGATGCTGCAGGGAGAATGAAGAATTGGGAAGAGAAGGATAGACAAGATGCACACTTCGATGTTGGGGATATGGTTTTTCTAAGGGTCACCAGAGATTAGTTTCAGCCATTGAAAAGGATTGCGAGATCTTTGACAAGGAAGCACGAAGGGCCATTCCAGGTGAAGAAGCAAGTTAGGGAAGTTGATTATTAGTTGGAGATTCCAAACCACATGCGTTCAAAACATCTTATGTTCCATATGAGTAAGCTCAAGAGATGTATACTTGATGCACATCATCCTGAGAGGAAAACACCACCAAGGGGACCAACCATGATTGTGGACAGACTAAACTTGATTTTGGATAAGATCTTGGATCTTAGGACTACATGTGTTGGGAGTGCTACATGGAGGGAGTTATTCGTAAGATGGAAGGATGCATTAGAGGAGAGTTGTTGGGAAATGAAGGATTCACTGTGGAGATGGAAAAAGGAGATTTCTGAGTTTAATGATGGGTTGGCATGATCGATAGGAATTCCAAGGATGAAAATGACTCATGGTGGGGGGGGGGGGGGGGGGGGGATGTTAGGAACTTGAGTTAGAATCATAGCCCTTGGGTGAGTCGGGTCCCCCACATGGTCGCACATATGCAAAACATGACACGGGTGCACCCAAGTGTGACGAATGCGCGATGATGGGCGGAGCGACCAGAGTATGATAGGCGAGCATGTAATGGGCGGTTGTGTCGAGCGACCTGAGTTGGGCGTTTGAGTGGGTACAGGCACGGGCAAGGCTACATTGTAGAAGTGTGAAGACTTGACAAATATAATTGGCAAGGGCATGTGATGGGGGTGCACACCGGGATAGCACACACATAACTGAGCGTGAGTGGACGAGTGGAAAATCAACTAAGTGTTGGCTGAGTATAGGAGGTATGTAGAGAAGTAATTATATGGCAGTGAGGAGCTAAAGTATGGTTGGGTCGATGCATATGATATGAGTATGTCGAGATTGAAGGGCATGTTGGCTTGGTGGGACGATGCCCTAAGCAACATGACCCACACAACATAACACTTGGTGAGTGACATATATATATGGAGAAGGCCAAGTGTGGAGGAAACATCGAACATCAACCAACGAACACCGTTCACAGTGCAAAGGTGAGTTAAGAGTTCGACATAGCGAACAAGTATAATAGAACTACGATGAGAATGCGTCTGCACTACGGGTTGAACATGCAACATACACGAGTTCGTCATTATAGTTCAGGTAGCGGAACGAAGGTGGGTGCGTGCAGTGTGCAATGCGCTGCACGACTAGGTAAACACAACAGTTGATTGCGGTTGGGTGCCGAGTGCGGTGAAGGGCATGGGAAGTGTACTGGGCACTGATGAAGGGTGCAGGTAGAGTAGGGAACCAGGAAAAGTGCCGATTTGTACAGAATTTTGGGTAGAGGCCGAGTTCAAGTGGAACCGACCTCCCCTTGTAGCATATGTAAATTTTGCACTGTAAATTTATAAATTTGTATATTTTGTGTTGGTCTCGGTTTGGCATTGGATTGGTACTGTTGATATTATGTTTATTTTGTACATAATTAATAATGAAAGAGAACAACAATAATGATGTTTGTAGGTGTAATCTGGAAAACATGAAAAAAGTTATGTATGGATGTTTAGCCGGTGCCACATGATACTCGAAATGGGAAAATTGATTTGGGGCCATGTCACCCAGTGTGGCATAGGAGTCACCATTGTTGGAGGCCTATTAGATAGCATGAGTTAACACATTGGAGGAGAGAGTAGAGCATACACCCATAGGTCCATCTGTTAACGAGGTGCCAGGAGACAAAAACATATCCACCATTGAGGAGGTGACATCCATTGTTGAGTTATCCATTGATGAGGTATCCAAGGCTGTGACTGAGTTTTCACGTGATAGTAGTGCACAACAGGATGATGAGGTCATCGAGATACATCACCACCCTTGAGGAGGAGCAGATAGGTACAGAGGCACCTAGATCTACGATAAAGTTGCGGGATGAAAGTAACCTACAACAACATGGAGAGAACATAGAGGGACATGAGCTAGTTATGGAGGGGAAATTTGTGACTCATGTTGAGCCCATGGTGGAGGAGGATGAGAAATCTTCCTTGGGGCCAACCGTTGACTTAGAGAAGATAGTTGCAAAGACTATCAACAGATTTGAAGTACTTCTAGATAGTAGCTCTCCCTTGGCTTATATAGATGGGGCTTGCAAATTTGCTAGAATACCTTTGCACCACAGGAAGAGAGATGTAGAGACCCCTTGAAAATTTTTATGTGTTGAACAGGATGGTGAGATGAGGTGACGTGAGTTGCGCAAGGTGAAACACTCGCAGGATGTAGGGCTTGTTCTATGTGCTAGAGCTTATGAATTTGATCCCTCTATTGAGGTTGGATGGTGAGAGATTTTGAGATGGTAACCTGATGAAGTGGGCTAGACTCATGGAGATGGTCGTAGTCTAGAGTGAAGCTCAACGAGAGTTATCAGACATCGAGGGTACTGGAGGCCCAGGTTGGCATTGGGATCCAGGTAGGGCTTCCTATCTGATATCAGACATGAGGGATGGCTATGGAATTGATAAGGTAGTCAAACCAGTGCCTAAGAATTTGCATTCCTTCAGGGAGTTCCAGTTAGTGCTAGTGGTCAGGTGGTTTGTGAGAAGAATCCATTGGTTGTTTTGGCATGTTGGTTGCTCATGGGGGCACATGATGGTTAACATTCTTTGGCAGGAGTTGGTTGGAGGAGGTGGCAAGGATAGGCCACTAAACTGGATATTGTATGGAGATGGTGTTTTCCCATTGAGATTTAGGACTCAGGGGTCACAAAGGATCCACACAATAGAGACATCCCCTCTAGAAGGACTGGAGTTAGGGTGCTTAGGTCTATGAGGATGGACGAGTGGACATGACATGTGTCACGGTGGGGTCACTAGCAGAGTGGCAATCATTTTGGCACATGTGGGATACCATATGTTACAGGGTGGTGTTGAGCCTCAAACCTACACTTCTTTATACATCCTCTCAGCCTCCTTTTCCTATTCATTTCCTTCTTTTGCCACTCATTCCCTCCATCAAATTGCTCAAATCATTGTATTTTAGGACTTTTTACATGGTTTACTAATTATGCTAATGACTGTGTTTGGTTTAGAATTTTGGTTCAAAGTGCTGCGTTTCCGCAGCTCACACAGGGTTTCCGCAGCTGCTCCCGGTTTCCGCAGCCAACCCCGGATTCCGCGGTTGTTTTATTAAATGATATGTTCCAGGTGTCCTTCGGGAAGAAGAACCACATGGGAAAGTTTGTGGATCCAAGGACATGGTGTGTGTCCTTCCATATCACCCAAACCAGTCACCAAAACCCGTGGTCAACGAGGAGGCAACTACGGTCAACAGAAGTCATTGGCGGTGGCACGACTCTGCGTGTTCTATTTTAGAGCACGTGAAGAACAGGTGGCATCCTCCTCAGCCACGAAGACAGTGGGAAACATGAATCCAACAGCGGATTGAATGCCCACAACGACCGTTGCCTAAATCCGAGGACGCAGCAAGACTACGTGTTTTTACACAACTGTTTGAATAGCTTAGTTTTCGTTAAGTTAGTTTGCTTTCCTCTGTTATAAATAAAGTGTCTTTGAACGCTGGATAGCTAGCTGCTGATATGTAATTTTGAACTCCCACTGTACTTTCTATTTTATGCATAATATATGAGAAGACTGTTTTCCATTTGAGCGTGTAACTGATCATTGAGCTGGCTGGAGTAGGTAGAGGGCCCCTGTTTACTGAAGGCCTCTATAGTACTCTTCAATTTCCTGCATTTCTTTTTCTCATTTTATGTATAATAGTTGTACATATTGCCTTTGATTGCTGTGTTTTGATCATGTATAATAGCTGTATATAAACTTTGAATTCTGCTTATTTATATTTCTGCACTTTTCCATGACTGATCAGTGTGTTATGCAGGTTTCTTAAGCGTGCGCGAGACAGTTTCTTTCTTTCATTTTTCACAACTAGTGACACTTGTGATCATCTTGTCTATGTTGCTGACCTTCCTTGTTTTGCAGCCTTTATTTCCTTACTATCATTTCTTTAATTTGCATAGTTGCTTTCTGCTTTTAGACATCAAGTTGTTTATCTATTGATGGTTTCTTCTTCATAATTTAATATCTTCATTGAGGACCAAAATATCACTTAGCACAGCTTGGTTTAGTTGTTAAAGAACTCACAATTGCTTGGCTTATTTTTAACTGTTTCTCACATGATATATTCAGTTAAAAGACACGAGGTTAAGAAGAAGTTAAAGGATTTGTGACTAGTCTTTCTTTTATGTAGATTTACTTCAGTTTCACATTGCTTAGTTTTTATTTTCAGCTAGAGTTGACATAGATTTCATCTTCATTTTTCTTGCAGCAACAGAGATACTGGGCCAATGTCATTAGTCTTTTATTTGATGCCTTTATTTTCCTTTAAGAGTTGATTTCATTTCAATTGTTGTTCAAGATTTCTTGTAGAATACTTTTAAGTTATAAGAAATCATTTAAAGCTCATCACAATCTCACACACTTCACTTGTTTTATTTCGTTTCCATCACATCATAGTAGGAGAAATATACTTGAAATCAAACTTAAAAAGTTAAAAACGACAAAAGCTTAAGAAACAGTTGCCTAAGTACATACAGTACACCTCATTTCATCAGCTTACAAGCCTCGGATTGACATTTAAAAGTTGCAATTTAGACATCACTAAATTGACCAAACATTTTTGGCACTGTTGCCGGGGAAGTGAAATTAGGTAGCCAATTTCTAAAAAAAAAAAATATAAAAACAAGAAAATTTCAAGAAAGGAAAATTGATAACCTCTCAAAGTATGCTCTCCTCTTGCACCTAGTGTGATCTGGAGGAT
>APFE030641824.1:165518-201224 GCA_000404065.3 Pinus taeda | reverse complement strand
GACTATGACTTTCTAGATGAATTGAAGAATGTTTGTATCAAGATTTCCTTGTTACAAGCCATTAAAGAAATTCCTATTCTAGCGAAAACAATAAAGGAGTTGAGCCTTAAAAGACCAGGAAGGAAACCGAGAGATACTAGAAGAATCCACCTGGTGGGAAAAATTGCAGATATCATGATGGGAAAAGTTACCATGCAGAAGTATGTAGACCCTGGTAGTCCAATTGTTAAAACACCTATTAATGGGGTAGAGATTCCAAATACTTTGATTGATTTAGGGGTTGCTATTAACATTATGAGTAGGCAGACTATGGAATAGCTAAAACTTCCTAACCTTGTTTTTACACCTACTTTGTTGCAATTGGCAGATCGATCAATTATTAAACCAGATGGTGTATTAGAAGACATTTCAGTCTCCTTAGACTCTTGGGAATATCCAGTGGATTTCATGATTTTAACCCCCAAGAGTAATCTAGGAGGACATCCTCTTATTTTAGGAAGACCTTGGCTAGCCACAGCTGATGCTTTCATAAGTTGTAGGTCAGGGGATATGTACATTTCTAATGGTAATTCGACAAAGAAGTTCAATCTGTATCCTCCAGCAAAAGCAATCACAGAAATAGGAGATAATGAGTGGATTGACGATGAAGATACTATACAACCTGTCTTTATCATTTCTGAGATTAGTGAAGATAGTCAAATTCTGAACACATTAGAAAAATTTGAACCATCTTCAGAATATGACTCCACACAATTTCAGTTGGATTCTGACATAGAGTGTCTATCATCTAGACAAATGTCTCTTTTCTCTATGGAAGAGTTTGGTAGTTCTGCCATTGAGATCTTTCCAAGAAAAACATTAAATATCAACAAAAACTTGGAAAAATCACAATAGGAGGAGCTAACCAAAATCTTGCAAAGACATTCCACTGCATTTGCATGGGAGTATACCGATATGAAAGGTATTGATCCTAAGACTTGCATTCATCACATCTACATTGAGGAAAACAGTAGACCAATCAGACAACCTGAAAGAAGGATGAATCCAAACCTTAGGGAGATAGTGAAAGAAGAGCTCCAAAAGTTACTTAATGTAAACTTCATTTACCCTATTTCAGATAGCCGGTGGGTTTCCCCTTTGGTTATAGTACCTAAAAAGAATGGTAAATGGAGGGTTTGCATTGATTACAGAGAATTGAACAAAGCAACCTTGAAGGATCACTTTCCTTTACCCTTTATTGATCAAGTATTAGATACTCTAGCAGGCAAAAAGTATTTCTCATTCTTGGATGGTTTTAGTGGTTACAATCAAATTTAGGTAGCACCTGAAGATAGGACAAGACCACATTTACTTGTCCATGGGGAACTTTTGCTTACCGAGTACTCCCTTTTGGATTATGTAATGCACCTGCAACATTTCAAAGGGCAGTACTAGGAATCTTTTCTGATCTAATTCATGATTGTGTAGAGGTCTATATGGATGATTTTACAGTTTATGATAATACATTTGAAGAGGCATTAGAAAATTTGGAAAAAGTCCTTATAAGATGCAAAGAAACAAATATTTCATTAAGTCATGAAAAATGTTTTATGATGTTTACTGAAGGGATTGTTTTAGGACATCATATTTCAGGGGATGGAATTAAAGTGGATAGATCAAAAGTTGAAGTTATCTCCAAGTTACCGATTCCAAATTGTCAAAAAGATGTTAGAAGTTTTCTTGGATTTACTGAGTATTATAGAAGATTTATTGAAAACTTCACCAAGATAGCATCTCCTCTCTTTAAATTACTTACCAAATACTGTGAATTCAAGTGGGATCCTGATTGTCAATCTGCATTTGAAACTTTAAAAACTAGAATATTTGAAGCACCCATTTTGAGAGGGCCAAATTGGAAACTTCCTTTCCATATTTCCACGGATGCTTCAGATACAGCCCTTGGAGCTGTGTTGGGTCAAAAGGATTTAGTTCCTTATGCCATTTATTACACCAGTAAAAATTTGACTCCCACAGAGTTGAATTATACTGTGACTGAGAAAGAGTTCTTAGCTCTTGTTCATGCAATCAATAAGTTTAGAAATTATATAACAGGCTACGAAACTTTTGTCCATACTCATCATTCTGCCATTAGATATCTCATGAACAAACCTATTACCAATGGCAGAGTTACAAGATGGCTTTTACTTTTACAAGAATTCAATATTACCGTGTTAGATAGACCAGGGAAACAAAATACAATAGCTGATTTCTTGTCTAGAATCCAAAATACTAACGAAGATTCTCCCGTAGAAGATAAGTTTCCAGATGAATATATGTTTGCAGTAACTACTAAAACTCCTTGGTATGCAGATATTGCTAAATATTTGGTTACATGGAAGCTACCTCCACACTTATTTCCTAATGAGAAAATGAAAATCATTCAGGAGAGCTCAAAGTATTCATGGATTTCTAATGAATTGTTCAAAACAGGGCTAAATTGTGTGATCAGAAGATGTGTTCAGGAAGATTAAATGCCTGACATCCTTAAGGCATGTCATGATGAACCATGCAGTGGACACTTTGCTGACAAGAGGATGGCCTATAAAATCCTTTCTTTAGGATATTATTGGCCTTCTCTCTTCAAAGATGCAAAGCAATATGTTAGAAGGTGTGACAGCTGCCAAAGAGTTGGGAGACCAACTCTTTCAAATGAAATGCCATTACAGCCACAGGTACTCATCGAACCCTTTGAGAAATGGGCTTTAGATTTCGTTGGACCTATTAATCCACCATCTAAACAAAAGAAGTATATATTGGTTTGCACTGATTATGTTATTAAATGGGTAGAAGCCAAGGCATTGCCTTCTGCCACTGAAAATTCAGTTATTCAATTTCTTTTTGAGGATATTTTTACTCGTTTTGGTGTCCCAAGAGAAATTGTGACAGATCAGGGAAGTCAATTACATCTAAATTGATGGAGAAGCTGATGGAGGAATACAAAATCAAGCATAGAAAATCTACTCCATACCATCCGCAAGCAAATGGTTAAGTGGAATCTACAAACAAAGTTCTTGAGAGCATCATCAACAAAATTGTTCATCTCCACAGAGGAGATTAGGCAGAAAGGCTTCCTGAAGCCTTATGGGCCTATAGAACTACATGGAGGAACACAACAGGACATTCTCCCTATGAACTTGTTTATGGGAAAGAAGTCTTGCTCCCCATTTAATTTCAAATCAAGACCTTCAAGATGGCAGTTCGGTTGGGGATGAGTCTATCAGAAGCCCAAAAGCATAGAATGGAGTAGCTAAATGAGCTAGATGAAATGAGACAAGATGCAATTTTAAGGACCGATCTAGTTCAACACCCAAGAACTAAGTGGCATGACCGATATATCAAAGAGAAGAAGTTTCAAAAGGGAGATTGGGCGTTACTGTTTGATTCAAAGTTTAAAGACTTCAAAGGGAAATTTCAAACACATTGGCTTGGGCCATATGAGATTGATGAAGTCTTTAACAATGGAGCAGTTCGAATCAAGACTATTGATGAGTTTCAAACTCCTCTCATTGTGAATGGCCACCGATTGAAAATTTATCATAAGCCACTCTCAAAAGAGGACTTTGTCAAAATATTTCAAGAAAATTCTGCAATGAGGTTAGTGGAGAAGAATTCTTCTCCTCCATCAGCCTAATCTTTGTTTCTTTCTGAATTGAAAAAAAAAAAAAAAAGAAAAAAAAAAAAAAGGAAAATGTGTATAAGCCTGAAAACCAATCTCAGATTGGCGGTCTTATACAGAAAATATGGAGTGAAAATCAGGGACACCTGACACTCTATATTTTCCAAAAAAAATCTCTCTCTCTTTCCATCCTCACTTCATCTTCATTCCATTTCACTTCACTTCATCATTTTTCATCTCCATTTCACTTCATTCCATTTCATTTTTTCACTTCACTCCATTCACTCCATCTCATACCATCAATAAAAATCTTTTTTAGGACTATTTCCATTCAGTTAGTCTTTTCCTAACTAACTTTGTGCAGTTAAAAGGGAGATGTCTTAGTTTCCGTAGCTCGCACCAGTTTCCGCAGCCAGAAATGATTCTATCTCTACAGCTAGCAGCACTCTGTTTTCAAGGGAAAAACTCAGTCAAAGGTCAACATCATCATCACCAAAAGCAACAAGGATATGAGGCACCTGCAAGATCAAAAAGCAATAATGGATCAACAACCTTAATAAAAAAATGGCAAACTCATGAAGGTATGATCAAAATCTTTTCTAAACAACAATTTAATGTCATTTTATGCATAGTTATTAAATCGTGGAAAGAGCCACTAAATGCAATGATTCGGCAAGATCATCCTACTCCTCCTCCACGATAATACTTCATCCACCTCATACCCTTCTAACGGTCCCATAATCACTCTTAATTCAAACTCTAAATGGGACTGCGCTTTCATTTATTGGCCGTACGAAAAAGTGACCTATTATACTACGTCTCTTCTCCACCATGATTTCCGCAGCCAATACTGAGACGTGTGCGTAAGCCACCCGGCTCTAAAGGATTCGGCCATTATTCCATCCACTTATCACTCCATTTTCGCACGCATTGAACTCATTTCTCGTGTTTGTCTTCTACTCCCTTGTACTCACACCATTTCCACTTCCATTTCCGCTGCAAACCCCACAGCTCTGTTTCAAACCCCGATTACAGTTCTGCAATACACCTTGCATTACGTTACGGCTACTCCACTTACAGCCGTAATTCCCTTGTTTTCCCCATGAGCATCCTCCTTGAGCATCCACACATAGTCAAAGCTTCAGCCGAAGTTGAGAGCCGAAGATGGGGAAGCTGCTTAGAGCTGAACCAGAAGGTTCAAAGTATTTAGAAGGGTATCCACAGACGAAGGAAGCATTAAAGAAAGAAAAATGGTTAAAGTTCATTCAAAAATTCAGAGGGTATGATAAGGAGGTAATGAAAGCATTTGCTCGATCCTTCAATGGGCACACCGTGGAAGTAGGGGACCTGAAATTCACAATAACAGAGAACACCATAGCAACAACAACCAATCTACCTCAGGTGGGAGACAAATGGTTTAAGAACAGAGGGCTGGAAGATCAGGGATGGAAAAACATGCTTAAGAACCTAGGTATGGACACTTCAATATTCACTAAAGGGATTCATGTACATGTAATTAAGGAAGAATGGACTGCATTGTTATTACTTGTTCAAAAGTTTATCACATGTGAGGGCCGCTTTGGCACTATGTATATGTACCATCCAAGAATTATGATGAACTTCATGGAAGGCCATGCCATCAATTTACCCTACTTTCTGTTCGCAAGCCTAAAGAAAATGAGTTCCAATGTCCAAAAGAATGTAGGCCATATTGAACCCCACTTGTATCATCACGGGTTCATTAGAATTCTCATAGAGGATCAATTGAAAAATAATAATGATACATGGGAAAAGTTTTTAGTCAGGAATCATTTCCAAGAAGTAAATGAAGCTTCCGCTAGCAGTTCTCCTAGAATCCCAAAAAGAAGTAGGAGAAGGAAAAGAGATGTTGCAGCCCAAGATCCTCCTCTTGTAGAAACTCAGGAAACCACTCAAGAAGAAGAGGAAGAGAGAGATAAAACCAAGAAACAGAAAAAGGATAAAGGGAAAAAAATTGTTCAAGAATCATATCCATCACCTGAACCTTCAGTAGAAGATGACTCTCAAACCTTGGCTGATAGACTATCACAACTTCAAGCTGCTGCCCTCTCAAAGAAGAAACAAAAAGAAAAATAGAGTGCCCAGCAAAAGAGCACTAGTGCACAAGTGAGAAGAAGCAGTAGACTTAAAGAAAGAATGAGTGTGACTAAAGAAAAACAATCACATTTCATTGATTTGGGAGAAGGTACACTTGAAAAGGCTCCAACTCAGCTTGGCCTTGAGTCCACTCCTCCACGCGAAGAGAGTTCCTTTCAGGCAGAACCTCAAATAGAATTTGATTTTGAACATAGCCCAAGAAGAACACCTGAAATTGACCCTGACCAGCAGGAGGTATACAATTATTTGGAGGCCTTGGAGCAATCATTTGCAGGTCCAAGCATTATATTGCCTCTTAATGAACAGGTCCAATCTTTAAAACATGAGGTGTTTGAACTAGAATTCGTGAACCGACATATTAAACAAGAAAACGAAGCATTGAAAGAACAAAGCAAGGTGGACAAAATTGTCCATGACAATACCATGCTTCACTTAGGACTCTGGCAGAAGAAGAACAGAAAATTGAAGAGAAAATGTAAGAAACTGAGCAGGGCATTGATCAATTTGAGATTCAGGTGTTTAGTCAAGAAACCAAGGACAATTTTGGCAGCAAGGAGAAAGAAAAGAAGGCTAGATGTTTTGATAGAAGCATCTGAGCACATGGATTGAAAAACAATGACAAAGTTTTGGTTGCATGAGGACATGCAACACCTTCACAGTGGGGGTATGTTGAGCCTCAAACCTACACTTCTTTATACATCCTCTCAGCCTCCTTTTCCTATTCATTTCCTTCTTTTGCCACTCATTCCCTCCATCAAATTGCTCAAATCATTGTATTTTAGGACTTTTTAAATGGTTTATTAATTATGCTAATGACTGTGTTTGGTTTAGGATTTTGGTTCAAAGTGTTGGGTTTCCGCAGCTCACACAGGGTTTCCGCAGCTGATCCCGGTTTTCGCAGCCAACCCCGAATTCCGCAGCTGTTTTATTAAATGAGATGTTCCAGGTGTCCTTCGGGAAGAAGAGCCACATGGGCAAGTTCGTGGAACCAAGGACATGGTGTGTGTCCTTCCAACTCACCCAAACCAGTCATCAAAACCCGTGGTCAACGAGGAGGCAACTACGGTCAACAGAAGTCATTGGCGGTGGCACGGCTCTGCGTGTTCTGTTTTAGAGCACGTGAAGAACAGGTGGCATCCTCCTCAGCCACAAAGACAGTGGGAAACATGAATCCAACAGTGGATTGAATGCCCACAACGACCGTTGCCTAAATCCGAGGATGCAACAAGACTACGTGTTTTTACACAGCTGTTTGAATAGCTTAGTTTTCGTTAAGTTAGTTTGCTTTCCTCTGTTATAGATATAGCGTCTTTGAACGCTGGATAGCTAGCTGCTGATATGTAATTTTGAACTCCCACTGTACTTTCTATTTTATGCATAATATATGAGAAGACTGTTTTCCATTTGAGCGTGTAACTAATCATTGAGCTGGCTGGAGTAGGCAGAGGGCCCCTGTTTACTGAAGGCCTGTATAGTACTCTTCAATTTCCTACATTTCTTTTTCTCATTTTATGTATAATAGTTGTATAGAATGCCTTTGATTGCTGTGTTTTGATCATGTATAATGGCTGTATATAAACTTTGAATTCTGCTTATTTATATTTCTGCACTTTTCCATGACTGATCAGTGCGGTATGCAGGTTTCTTAGGCGTGCCCGAGACAGTTTCTTTCTTTCCTTTTTCACAACTAGTGACACTTGTGATCATCTTGTCTATGTTGCCGACCTTCCTTGTTTTGCAACCTTTATTTCCTTACTATCATTTCTTTAATTTGCATAGTTGCTTTCTGCTTTTAGACATCAAGTTGTTTATCTATTGATGGTTTCTTCTTCATAATTTAATATCTTCATTGAGGACCAAAATATCACTTAGCACAACTTGGTTTAGTTGTTCAAGAACTCACAATTTCTTGGCTTATTTTTAACTGTTTCTCACATGATATATTCAGTTAAAAGACAAGAGGTTAAGAAGAAGTTAAAGGATTTGTGACTAGTCTTTCTTTTATGTAGATTTACTTCAGTTTCACATTGCTTAGTTTTTATTTTCAGCTAGAGTTGACATAGATTTCATCTTCATTTTTCTTGCAGCAACAGAGATACTGGGCCAATGTCATTAGTCTTTTATTTGATGCCTTTATTTTCCTTTAAGAGTTGATTTCATTTCAATTGTTGTTCAAGATTTCTTGTAGAATACGTTTAAGTTATAAGAAATCATTTAAAGCTCATCACAATCTCACACACTTCACTTGTTTTATTTCGTTTCCATCACATCACAGTAGGAGAAATATACTTGAAAACAAACTTAAAAAGTTAAAAATGACAAAAGCTTAAGAAACAGTTGCCTAAGTACATACAGTACACCTCACTTCATCAGCTTACGAGCCCTGGATTGACATTTAAAAGTTGCAATTTAGACATCACTAAATTGACCAAACAGGTGGTATGACAATAGGTAGTGGTACACAAGACTGCACAGAGTTAGGTCATAACATCTAGTGTTATGTAGAGGGATGTGGTTTGATGCATACAAACCCAATTCTAGGACATAGAACCTAATGGTGTGCAAGGCTATGCAGGGAGAAGCAGTAGCCTGTAGAGGAGCATGGAGATGCATGGTGGTATACCACAACATGACGGTTTACACTGTGGGGTAGGAGGAGTGACTCACATCGAATTAAGGACACGTGGGGAGTGACAGGTGCAGTGACACAAGCAGGAAACGTGATGGTACAAGATGGTATAGCCGTAGCCATGGGTATCCAATGGTATACAAGGATAGATTGCGGCATACATTGGCATGTTGAGGAGTGCGGTGGTACTTGGTGGTATGCAGTGACACATGATGCAACACAATGGGCTCTTGGAGCATTGCCTCCAGAGAGACTTATGGACAGGGACAATAGGTGTACCATTTGATGCAACTCACCTAGGATCGGTGAGGACATCGTTGAGAATATGATGACACCATGTTTAGTGAAGGTAGGGTCTCAAGGGGGTTATCAGTAGATTCAAGGTGGAGAGAGCGTTGTTCGTAAGATTACTCTTGAGAATTCCGATAGGCTCTTGATCATTCTCTTTGGGACATACCCACTTATCATCCTCTAGTGTTGCTTACAATCGAAGAGGGTTTAGTTGTTTCCCTTTGACACTCTCCATTCAGGCAGCAGGGCATGGGAGGCTCACCTTAGGTAGTTGGATGAAACATCACGTGTCATGGATTGAGAGGAGACTCTCCAGTTCAGAAAATTGGTAGGTGCATGAGTTGACTGTTAAAGGCTTAGGGATGGCATGGTTGATTATTGAAATAGCATACGTTCCACCCCTAAGATCACACTTGGGGAGGTGACCCAGAGGGAGTTACATGCTGCTTTTTCAGCTAGACAAATCGAGGTGTTAGGTGAGCATGAGATGTGGAGGATGGTAATCCTTGTTGGTAGGATGATGCTTAGGTTTCCGGCAATACACGGGCACATCATCAGGAGCTGGGATAACAAATATCGCTGTGTGATTTTGTAGGCACAAAGAAACTGGATATTCACGACACATGTTCTTGATGCTCAATGCCTATCTATTGGATACCTACAGGAGGAAGAGACGAGGCACAAAGGGGTCCCAACAACTAGAAACAGTGGTAGGTAGAGAGGATTGGGGGTTGTGGACCTCCAGTATGGTTATGGGATCCATGGATCCACTGCATTGGTGGGATAACATACAGACTGATTCATTTACAGGTGGACACATGAGGGATCACCGAATCCCTCACCATAGGAAGAGGCAGATTGTTGCTCAAGATTGGGGCTAGCCATGGAGTGATAGACATTGACACCATTGAGTCACTTTGGCAATATTGGCCTAGCCTTGATCATCGCATATATTATGGTTGAGATTATGGAAGAGGAGGCTCTGGTACAAGCATGCTAAGCAGTCAATCATGACCAGAGTGTCATGAATCGGCAAGATAGGTTCCTTCTATGACATGTAGGGGATTTTACATAACAGGACTAAGTAGTTCAACTACCCATAGAGGTGAGCTGGTTTCTATAGGGGAGGGTCATCCAGATCTTCCATTTGGTTTTAGTGATTCGTTGATGGTGTGGGGAAATTCACTGGTGTGGCTAGGTGATCGATTGGAGGAGATCATGGGAGGTTCAGGTAGATGAGGGTTCAATCCCACCGAGATTGGATTGCATCTTCAGGAGTTTACTCTTGTAGTGTATGAGACGAAATACTTAATAGGGAAATTTCATGGGGAGTTGGGTAGAGTCCTACATTATCATCATATGCTCTACTTATTGCTAATATGAAAAGGGATTCTAGTACCTATATATTGTTGGATAGCGATTGGAGCAAGGTGTGATTCACATTGATTAGGATGGATTGAGATCTTGGTATCGGGGGATTCCTTCATGTTGGGACAATGCTGAGGCTAGAGATGACTCAATGGTACATTTGGGACCCTGGTATTATTGGTGGTTACAGTGGTGATCAACAGTCAGAGAGGGCACTTGTTCAGGAATTGCTTGAGGACAAACAATTTTTGGCGGGGAGGACTATAATTTTCCTTCCTAAATTATTTTGGAACATGATTTATTTCTACATTTTGGGGGCCAATTTTAGTGAAGATGGGGTCCATTTGATTTTTTATAGAAGACTTAGGAGTTAGAGGCAAGTTAATTTTATTTTATTTTGTTTTGTTAATGATATGTGGGGACCAACCACATAATAAATACACACTCCCTAAGCCAATGATTCGAAATGCATGAGATGGAATAGAGGGTGGGAAGAAAGGCTCCATGAAAGTTATAAAAGGAAGGCAACACACTTCATTTTTCATTCTTGGCTTATCGAATTTGATTTTGTTGCTCACACTGTTTAGCCAAGTCACTTTCTGTTTAGAAAGAGTTTTCCAAGCAGAGAACTCACCCTTTCTTCGGGGGACTTCGAGTGCCACCTTAGAGAAGTTAATCCATTATCATCCGAAGGACATTTGTAAAGAGATTTCCAGCATTTGTATTCAGTTCACCCCAACAGTACATATTTCTAGAAGACGCAATAGTGGATCTAGTGTGGCCATTGCAACATTCTTCCAGAGGGCAATTGCCAGGAGAAATTAGGAGAAGAAGACTCAATATATTTGTTTGCTATTGGGTGAGTTTGAGAGCTGGAAGTGGTAGCAATATGCTGGAGTGATTTTGTAGATTCTGTGGCCAATGCAGAAGAGAGAAACTGGGCATATTCGGGAGATAGAGTTTCAACCATTAGGGCTATTGCTTGTCGGGAGAAATAAGGAAAGTATTGGTTGAGTTAATTGCTACATTTCAGGAGTGTATGGGGAGGATTTTTCTGGTGGTTTGACAGACATCATGCTTCAACAACTATTAGAAAACATATGGCTTTTGGGGGTCAATTTTAGAAGGTCAAAACCAGGCCAAACTATTTATGGACTCTTTTGGGAATTTGACAAGGACCTCAGAAATAATTTTTCAGAATTTTCTGAGCACCGGAGGTGGGGTTTTCAACCATATATTTTCCGTAGATAGTACAAAATTGTTGGGGACTATGCAATGCCTTTTGGGAGTCAATTTTTGGAGGTAAAAATCAGGCCAAACCATTTCTGGGTTTTGTTGGAGGAGCATAGATATAAATTTGCATAATTTTCTAAGCATCGGAGGTGGGGTTTTCAACCATATCTTTGCATCAGACACTGCAACATTGTTGGGGATTGTGCAGTGTAACCATTTTAACCATGTATTTATCAAACAACAAGGGGACCAAATTTCACTCTAAAAGATATTTGCACCTTAAAATATTTGATTTGTTACTGAACCACAAATTTCTCTATTTCATTCTTATGGTTCATAGTGATATGTGTTATATATACATACTGAATAGTGTTGGCTTAAAAAAAAGACCAGAAATAATATTGATGAGCAATAATGCCAACTAAGAACTGACCAGATAGAAGAGAGGAGGTATACAAATTAATGCCAATGCAATCAAGAGTCTTTGTTGCTTATGTGGGCTCTACATTTTGTTCAAAATTCTCTATGACGGCTCATAAATGAAGAATGATTAATAGTTATTATGTAATGATTAATAATGATTATATGTGGATTAACATCGATTCATATACTACCAATTAGGATGTCCCATCAAATATATGTGATATTACATCTATGTAAGATCTTCTGGTAATCAAAACTTAAATTCTAAATTGTAATAACTTTGAAATCTTCGAGTAAAGGTGGAAATGCAGATTTAAACTCTATAACCCCTATGCTCAATCTCTATGGGGTTTATATGCCTATGGTGTTGTACTCAAACCACTTAGAAATAGAGAACGAGAGTTTCAATTTACTGAAAATATTTTCTTGTTACTCAAACCACTTAGAAAGAGAGAACGAAAGTTTCAATTTATTGAAATTTTTTTCAACATTTTTAGTTTGGAATACAATAACTTATTTACAATTTAAGATGTTTTTTTCCCCTCGGAAAAATCGTAATTTTATTCAGAAGATAAAATTACATGTTGTAGATGCTAAAAAGCATATGCATATGGTATGTTTCTGTTTTCATAGAAAACAAACAACAAAAAAATAAAAAATAAAATACTATTCTTTTCTCCCTTTCTTTTTCTTCACATTTCGCCAACCTCCAGTGTTGGGGATGGCTATTACAATGGATAGCTGATTTTCATTTGTATTTATGGGAGAGTCTTTGTCATAATCAAATCTTTCTGATCCATGAGTTCACTTGTTGCAAGATATTTCCATTCCTGTTGGCTGGGATTCTTGTTGCTGTAAAGGATTACTGGGGTCTTTCTCTTTCTTTAGTATGCTATTATGGACTTTTTGAACATCCATTTCTGCTTTATATTTTGTTGTCTCTGTTGTGTCTGCTTCTTCATCCAAGGGGGATGTATATTTCCATCCTTTTGGCTTTCTCTGTTTCTTCTTGTTCCATTTGGGGATTTGTTTTTCTTGTGGACAGACACTATGGAGGTGGCCCGTTTGTAGACATCCACGACATCAGAATGATGTATTTTCGAAATCTAAAGGTTGAGTCCACTATGTATTATTGAAACTCAATGTTATATTGTTTGGTAGTCCGTGGCTCATATCTACTTCAACGTATATTCTGGAAAAAGTAAATATTCCCCTTGTAAGTCTGTACCCGTCAATCTTTAGGAACTTTCCCAGGGTATTCCCTATGACTATTTAAACATTATGATGCGAGAAGTGTAATGGAAGATTTTGCAGCTTGACCCAAACTGAGATCTTTGATACCACCATTGTGTTGGAATCAAATTCTGGAAACCAAGGGATCATGAAGAGCCCTGCATTGCCACAGAACATGGTCCCTTACTGCGGATGTGTTCCCTTTCCTATTTTGTTTTGAATCTGACTATAAAAAACCCCTTGGGGCATAAGTATATTTCACAATTTGGTGACCATGCAGCATATATCCATTGGTGAAAAACATTAGATTTAGGCAAAAATCCATTAAATATGCATATAACTGATTTGGAATAGAGATTTGAATACAAATCATTTACCTCAGGCATTGCAATGGTGAGAGTAGGATTCTCAAGCTTTTGTTCTACAATGTAGGGCCCCGATAGCTCAGGCAGTGTTGTTGATTTGGTTTGTGCTTTTTCCTTACCTTTGACTGCATCCTTAAAATATCCCATGCTCTTTGAGCTAGTTCCAGAGCATCCACTCCGCAGATGCAAATTGATTATGATGGTCGAGTTTGTGGCTATGCCATAATCCCGAAGTGTGTATTTATCATGTAAACTAAGACTTGAGTAGATTAGATTTTGCTTGCATGCTGGTATACTGAGGTGGTTCTGAACTTTATACCTTAGATCCTGGATCCTCCTCCCCTTCTAGATCCTCTAGCCAAAATTCCTGCCTTCCAATGTTTTGATGAAAATTTGTATAAGATACGCCTTGGTAGAGTGTGGATATGTCTGAGAAAGGGCTCAATCTATTGCCCAAGTGTCTAGATCTAACGGATTAGAGATATCAGATCTCTGTCTAGATCTTGCTTCGCCAGATGTGGTCTATTTAATGGATATTCTAGCCTTGCGGCATTCAATATTGTGTCATTCTATATAGAAGAGATGATGTCTATCAAATTTTCCCCCACTCTTGCTTTGCCGCGAACCTCCATCAGTTCCTTCATGTCATCGAGCTATGGGAACACTCTTATCTAAAAAGGTTGGTTTATATCTGACCATTTCAGGGGGTAATCTACTACATAGGTTTATGGTTGAGAGGGGTTTGACCATATCAGAGCCAAAACTATTGCAATGTGCACCGGATCTAGGGTGCGATTTCGAATCCCCAAGAAAACAACCAGGTCATCCATGCATGGTTCGACATCCCTAAGAAATTTGCCTGTTCCATTTGGAGAGAGTGTTGATTCCTTATTATGGACTAGCGATCGGTGTCTTCGTGCCCAAACATCGACGACAATGATGAAGAAAGAAACTGCCAGACTTCTCTGAAAACCCTCCATTGCCATTCAATTTAGATCCATTGGATTTGTAATGGGCGATGGTGAATTGTGGGTATACTTTCGGATTTGGGCAAAGTGAGAGGAGATCTATCTTCTGGGTGATCATATATGGAAATATACGGCTTGCTCCTTAGATAACGATCTGATCCGTTTCAAGAGCGATCAACCCTTACCAAAGAAGGAGCAGTTTGGCCTCTGGGAATGGCGATTTCGTAGCAACAACTATTTGGTATAGGCTACAAATCCTCCTTCAGTTCTACTGCAGGGAAGTCGTAATCCTTGTCTCTATCCTTCCTCGATGCCTAGGACTATGAGCATATAAGTGACATCGCTGTGGAAAGATTCTGGAACCCTCGCCATCAAAACTGTGTTCACCCTCTCCACTTGAATCACAATCTCGTTTATGTTTTCACTTCGACCTCTAAGATTTTTTAATTAGAAATACAATAAGTTATTTACAATTTAAGATATTTCAAGGGGAATTGTGTAAATTTCTAGATAGTTTTTATTAAGATAGGATTATAGCAATCAATTTGCATGTTGATCAAGATAAGATTATAACAATCAATTTGCATGTTGACCAAAATAAGATAATAACAATTAATTTGCATGTTGATTCCTAAAATTTAATATTGATCAATGTAAGTTATAATGTTTAACTTTGAAAAATAAATATTTATTTCCCAATATTATTAAAATAACTATTTTTTAAACATAGAGGAAGGAAGGAGATCAAACAGAGAAAGAGGAAGATGACTAAGGTTTTCACTTGCTTAGATGAAACCGTCTCTAGAGCTTTTGACACTAATAAATTAGTAAAAGAGGTTCATGGAGGTGATGAAAGACAAGATAGGAAGAGGTTCATAGAAGATAAAAAAACATAAGATAAGTTTATGTGGGTCTTTTATTGTATTTGGGCTAAGTTTATGTGAGTCTTTTATTATATTTGGGCTAGATAGAAAAATAACATGGAATCTGAGATACATGATATTGTAGTTCCTCTTTTATTTATAATGAACTGAAGTGTTTTTTTCTCATGAAAAAAAAATCGGTAAAACAATTGTTTCACTGAGAGACCAAACAAGTTCTATGCTACTTTGAAGCATTTACGTATAGAGTGTGGCCTTTGGAAATCCTTGCGACTCTCAAAGATTTGAAAACTGCTCTTGACGTGAAGCATAAGAAAGTTTGTTTTTCGATTACAAGGGTGTTGTGGAAGTTTTGCTTCTATGTGTATCGGATAGAGGGGTCCCTATGGATTGTGTGGTTTCTATTAGATGAATTCGTTCCGAAAAATTCACCCATAATGAAAATCTGTTTAATATTTCAACAGATTGGGCAACGAATCATAATAATAATTCAGATCTGGGGGATACTTTCAGATTGATCCGAATTTAAACAGGAACGCAACAAAATACAGAGATAACCATATACACAAAAATGCAGCGGAAATAATACTTCATTTCATTAATGGAAAATACTGAGATATGTTTACAACCAGAATTGGAAATAACCCAGCTAGGGCGATGGTAGCTTATCTCTGAGAAGAGATGTGCGGCTACATGCCTTTGAACTGTTCTGAACTGTGTTACAATGAGGCTCGAAGGCCTATTTATTGTTGAGAAATAATGGAAAACCCTTCACATTCCAAAACCTAACCCTAGAAGATGAAACGCCATTGTGGGCCCCGTTTTTGGGTAAAATTGGTACATCAATTTCCCGGGGTCATAACTTTTGGCATACGATCTCCGTTTGATGCGATATATGATAGCTCGTTAGAAGATCTATTCGAGAACTACATACTTTTTGGGAAGGAAAACATTGTGCCATGATCATGTTGCCCCTAGATTTCCCAAAAAACGTCGTTTAGGGCCTCAAAACGGCTCCAGAAGTTCAGGACCCGAAAAAACTACTAAAAATAGTAAATGTTGCTACAATACGAAATTGAAAAATTGAAAGAGATGGTTGCGGGGGTCCAAATGGGATAGGTGGGTGGCCGCCAACATCCACTTGGATCACAGATCTATTCAATACTCAACAAGATTTCTCTCATTCATATTTGAGTTTGCGTTTTATTTTGAGTTTTAAAAAAGTCACGAGAGTGATTCCTTGTGCAATAATATTATTTATTTATTTTTGTTATTTATTTACTAATTATTTATTATTTTTTAATTTTAATTTTTTAATTTTTTAATTTTTAATTTTTAATTTTTAATACATAATATCAATACGATCAAAGTTCATCATTGTATTGTCAGAGTAACCGTCCAATTGTTTCCAGATATACTTATGATCTATCTAAGTTATGTGCCCATGTACCTATAGGTAGATAAAACAACAATCCAATACCAAGTATGGTTATTTTGTTCATAATAGGTATCCTCCATATATCTACATGTATTGTATGCTATGTACAAAAAAAAGATAACATACACAAAACCACTTTCTAGGTATATAAAAAAGAAACAAAATATGCAATTAAGAACCCATGAATGTGTTGTTTCTATCTCGAGAGTAGAAGTATCCCCACATCTACTATGTTGTCTCCTATCTTTATATCAATATGCATCCTGTCCAAAGCATCCTGTAACCCCATCTTGGACATGTGATCCACGTTTTGATTATATTCCTGTCCAATATGCTGCATCTTCGTGTTTCTAAAAGAGGCCCAAAGATCCTCAATATGTCTAAGCCATCCATGTAAAATTGGTTGATATGTTTTTGTGCTGCCTAGTACATGTTCAATGATGGTCCGAGAATAATAGAAAATGTAGATGGAGGGAATGTTCAGAAATGATGAAAACCAAAGTAGACCCCATAGGGTCATTGCTTCAACCTTCATATTTGTGCCCCTGCCAACACCCCAATGGACCCAATATTCTTGTTCCTTTGATATTATGATCCAAATACCACATCCACAAATGCCCCTTTGTGCCGCACTATAAAAAATCTAGCTGGATACTTAATCCCAGGGCCTGTCCTCCTGCTTATAGTTTTCTTAGGGCACTGCCTTGAATGTTTCCAAAGGAATACTATCTAATAATACGATCCATCACCTGCATATTGTTTTCCTTATAGTCATCAAATATAATAATATTGTGCCTTCGCCATATTTGCCATGTAGATTTTTATTTACTCCACCAATTCAAGGAATCATTGATGTTATCATATTGGTTGTGTGGAACACCAATATAATTAGCAACATACCTCCATAACTGTACAATTATAGGGAACTATAAAAAATATGTACATTATCCTCCTCTGCCTTCCCGCACAATGAACATAACCCTGACCCTTGCCAGTTCCTGTTTTGAAGGTTAATTCTTGTTTTTACAAACAAGCGAGAGAAATAATATTATCTTAATGGGTATCTTAGTTTTCCAAAAATTATATAACCAACATACCTCTATGTTGTGCATCTCCTTGTAGCATAGAGTGTTATATACGTCTGCCACCACTATGCCTCCCTCCTTCATCTTGCCAACCCATCTAATCTGATCTCCGGCCGCATCTCAGCTGACACCAACTAGTTTCATTATTGTCCTGATCTGCTCCCATTCTTGTGCCATCTAGCCCTCTAAGCCCAAATCCCTTGATCTTTTCCATATTGGAATATGTTAAAATTGGAAACTAGGGCCAAACTCCATGTGGGCCATTTTATTTATGGCACTTGATATTTTTCTTGGATCCCTCTCATCGAGAGGTGTAGGATTGTTCTAAAGATCATCCAATTCCGATAAGTATTCATGGAGTTATGAATTTAATTGGTTATAAGACAATTCGTCAAGGTCGGCTAACAACCAAATAACCCACACATGTGCTCAGCGTTTTACTATAAAAGGAGATGACTTGAGAGTCATTTCACACAGACTTCTATTTTGATTTCTCTCCACTTGTCTTGGGTTTTAGTGGAAGAGAAATCTAGGAGTGGAAGCCCTAGACATTAGAGGAAAAGAGGCTGCCCAAGCCATAGTCAAGAAGAAGAAATACGCTACCCCAATCTAGAGGACATAGTCATGAAGAGAATTCCTAACTCTATCAAGAAGCAACCCTAAACCTATATGTTGGTCCCTACTAAAACACATACCTAAAGGCTGCCCTAACACAGACTGAAAGGCTGCCCTAACGTAGACCTAAAGGTTGCCCTAACACAGACCTAAAAGGTAGCCCTAACGAAGCCCTGAAGGCAGCCCTAACGCAGATTTGAAGGAAACCCTAACACTATCAAAGAAGGAGCCCTATCCTAACCTAGAGGACGTAGTCACATCCTAATCCTCCAAGCTGTCTCAAGGGTAATCAAGAGGAGGATATACGCTACCCTAATAGGTCTTAGCCACAACAAAAGCCATGGGTCTTTTGAAGGACAAAGTTGCTACTAGGAGGGCTGGTATGCTAGGATAGAATGCCACAATACAAGGTCTACTTCAACAAAATAATAGGGGACATTAGGCTCACCCTTGTGACTATTGCAGAGCAAAGGAAAGGAACTCAGATTTTCTCCTTGAGGACTATGTGAAGAGGCAGCAAGGTCTAAGTGAACCCTGCCCTCATAGAAGGATGTTATGGATGATGGGACAACAATGGACAAAAACAACACAATGATGGGACAACAATGACATTATGGACAACAACATGTTGGGACAACACAATGATGGGACAACAATGTCATTATGAACAACAACATGTCGGGACATCACAACTGGGATAGCATGACTGTTAGGGACAACAATTACAACAATATAACTAGGCAACGGTGGCAAGCATGAAGCTTCAACAGACAACTTCATGATAAATAGGACACAAATGACATTGTGCAGCAATGATACAATGGGATAACAACAACAACAAGATGCAACAAGAAAATGGGACAACTAGGCATGGTCCTTAGTACAATATGGCATATGGAACAACTGTAGTAGCATGGTGCAACAATGGCACACGGGACAACAATGCAGCATAAGGTGAAGTAGTATTATGTGTATATCATGGTCACGAGGTCCAACATTGTGATGATGGGTGCAACATGGTGCAACATGGTGAGGTGCAGCATGATGATGAGATGCAACATAATGATAGGTGAAGGAGTCACCTTGGAGAATAAATTGAAGCAACATGTCTTCAACTAATCTCATGTATCATCTTTTTAGAGATGATCTATGCTCTTATCTAGATAAGTCAAAGTGTTGACTTATGTTGTAAATGTACTGTCTCTCTCTCTCTCTGCTGAACTATTTAAGAATATATAAGAATAATTGATCAAGGGTTTCCCCACATTGGGGTTTGTCCTTGGCTAATGCCACATCTTGTGTCCTCTTGTCTTGGCTTGTCTTCTACGATCTATGTTTATGTTCTATCTACAGTTTACTTTAATGCTGATGTGATTCTAATCTAGAAAAGATATTGAGATAACTGTGAAAATTGAATTAAATTGCTCTAAGCATAGAACATACCTAAAATTAACATGGTATCAAAGGTGAGGCAAAGACAAAGCCCAAGCAAGACTGAAAGAGGAATCACCGAAGACAGTTGGGAAAGGGAAAAAGGATAAATGGATTACTCATCCCTCTTTAATTCACCAAGGGTGAAGTCGAAGTAGAGAACATTATCAGAATGGCGCAAGTGGAAGCTTCTGATGGCCTACCTAAAGATCACTTCAATGGGAAGTCCGGATCTAAGGGTTGATCCAAAATGGATCCAAATACCCTCTAAGTCTTCAAACACTCGAAACTATCACATGAGAAGAACTTTTCAAAAAGTCGGATTACACTATCGAGAGGCGAAAACATGAAGAAATCAGTGGAATAAGGCTCATCGGTGGTCAAAGCAACTTTGAATCAGAGCTCTTGGATTTGGCCAATCAATGGTCCAAATCCGATCGGCGAACTGCAATCGGCAGTTGCAAAGGGAGGCTATCGGTGGATATCACATGGTATATGAGACTGCGATCAACGGGGTCAATGAGGACCGTCGATCAAGCGCGCATATCGACGGCCCAAGTTGAATTGCGATATTGCAATCGATGATTATAGAGGAGCGGGGACGATATAAACATAACTTGCAATAGCTGGACCCGATAATATTATAAACAATATTTGATGTAATTTGAGAGCCGAAAAATAGGGTTTTCCTTTGTATTTGTGATTTTCGTTAAATAAACAAAATACAAAGGATAAAGCGCCAATGCGATGAACCGGACCCGAAAGGGTTTCTTAATGCTATTGCATGTTATTCCAAGTCTGATATAAGTGGGATTTTCATATTTTAATGTATTTTTCAATATAAAGGGAAATCACAAAATAGGCAGGATTTCGGGAGGACCAAAGGCGGTAAATGATTTGGGCCGGGCTCCGCCCGATCCCATACAATGGCTGCACATGTCCAGGCTGAGGAGAGAGAAAACCACCCTTATCGGGTGGCTAACCCCCGTACAAAAGAGCCGCTTAACCCCCATACGGAAGAGCCACCCGAAATGAACCACAACTGTTGGATCCAGATCTCCCAGATCAATGGTGGAGATGCGATAAGCGGCCTAAAGATGGACCTGATAGAAAAATAGTGCGGAGTTATGAATATTTCAAATTCGATGAATAGTGATTTAGCGGATTTTCCCATGTTTTGTTTTGCAGCGTTTCTCTGTGTAAACAAAAAACGACCAATTTTGGGTTTTCAAAGGCTTGATGACCCATTCCGTTACAAAATAGGTGGCCACCATCCTTGAAAGCATTTAGCAATGATTGCTAACACTCAGAGGGGGATTTGAGTGGACAGAGGTCGGGAAGCGAGAGAGCCCGAGAAGAGGAAACGAACAAGCAATGTCGATTGGATTTAAAGCCATAGATTGACAGAAAACAGACAGGTAGTGCTGAGACAGAGAAAAGACAGAGACAAAGAGTGATATAGAGAGTTTGTGTACTGAGAGAGGCTTGAGGGATTTAAGCAAAACTCTTGCTGTTGTAATTGTTGTGTGTTGAGACTCAAATTGATCTCATACTTTTGTAAAACTCTGTTTTTGAAGACATAATAGAGAGGTCACCACTGAGGGCTGGACCAGGAGACGTAGCCCAGTAGTGTTGGGTAAACTCCTTATTAAACTGTTGTGTTTATGTGTGTTGTCTATTATGTATTCCACAATCTTATCGATCCATTGCACAAAGTAACATAGGCATATCCATGCATATGATTTTGTCATACCTTAATAATTGTCTAAGATCTCATTATCAGATCAAGAGGTATTAGAGCTTTAGTTTTCTAAGGTAAGACAAGCTTGTGCTGGATTGTTGAATGCTAACTAGGTAAAGTCTCAAATTAGGAGAAGGAGAACTGGTTGAAGCTAACCCAGAAATTGGAAGAGTCTATCCTAGGAAGAAAATGGTAGAAGAAATTTCCTTAGAATCAGACGCTCAGTTCATGGACAGTTTCATGACCATGAGAGCCATGGTAGAAGAGATGTATCGAGAATTTAAGAAAGGTCGAGGTGAACATACTTCAACCTCCAAACAAGACAAAGGAACAGAGGAACCTCTTCTAGATGGCTATTCTGAAGGCAAAGGGAAAGGAAAAGAGCCTCCTCTATCAACACCTCCTTCTAGCCCTTTGATTAAATTAGATGTAAAATTTGATTTACCAATATGATGGAGAATTAAATGCAGAAAAGATAGATAACTGGATTACACAGATTGATGTATATTTCAGGGTGCATAACAACAATTCAGAAAGGAGAAAGATTTAGCTGGCCAACCTTTTCCTTGGAAGAACTGCACTAGTGTGGTGGGAAGGCAGGACACAAGCTGATTTGAAGAAGCATGGTAAAATTATTTCTACCTGGAGAGAATTTGTTTCTGCCATTAAAAAACAATTATATCCACTAGCCTATATGCAACAAGCTATGATGAGTTGGCAAACCCTTCACCAATTAAAGGGGAAAAGTGTACAAAGCTATACCCAGGAATTTAGAAAAAGAGCTTTAATTCTAGGCATTTCTCTAGACTCACCTGAAACTTTGCTGAAGTATATAGGTGGTCTACATAGCTATTTGAGGCACACCATTCTCATGTTTAATCCTACTAGCATAGATGAGGTATCAATTCAGGCTGCACATCTAGAGGCCAGAGGCAAGAATGTGAATCCAGAGATTGGGGGATCATCAAAACCCATTGCAAGCAAGAACAAGGAAAAGAGGAAGTAGAAATAGAAAGAGAGGAAGGCAAACACTGTACAAAAAGACAAACCTTCATGCACTCACTGCAAGAAGGATGGACATGATGATGAACATTGCTGGTCTTTGCATCCGGAGCTGAAACTGAAGAAGTTCGATGGCAAGAAGAAGAAGCCTACTGCTACTATTCAGAAAGATTTGGGGTCAGACTTAGGTGATGAAACAACAGTCACAACCATAGGTATAAAAGGTAAAAATTCTGAAGCATCTACTAGTAATTCTGCATAATCTAATGATAATGAAGAAAATGAGAGGAAAAGACATGAGCTTTTTCATATTAGAATTATTTCCAAGTTCCAAAATATTGATAATTTATTTGATAGTGGTTCACAAGTAAACTTGATTTCTGAAGCAATTGTAAAGAAGTTGGGACTACTAACCACACCTAACAAGAAGCCATATCCATTAGGTTGGGTATGTGATAAAGCAAAGCTACAAGTGACTAGACAATGTAAACTTAGGTTTGCATTTGGGTCAACAGTTGTAGATGAGGTTGAGTTGGATATAGTTCCCTTGGATATATGTGGTATTGTTTTAGAAAGTCCTTACTTGTATGATAGAAAAAACATTTTCTATAGAGTTGAAAATAAGTATCAACTCACAAAAGATGGAATAGATTATATTGTAAGATCTCATCAACTCAAAAATAATTATACTCTCATAAACTCAGGGAAGATGAAAAGAATTGTAAATTTATGCAAACAATTTTTACTAATGGTTGTAAAGGAACAAAAACTTGATAAAACCAATGTATTTGAGGGCTGTGATGCTAAACAGAAAGATGATTTAGAAAAAGTTGTTTCAGAATATGATATCCTATTTCAAGATCCTAAAGGTCTGCCACCCAAAAGGGAAATAGTACATGATATTCATTTGCAACAAGATGCTCCATTGCCTAACATTAGAATGTACATGTTATTCGCTTTAGAGAATGCAGAGATCAAGAAGCAGGTATAGGATCTACTCGACAAAGGGTTCATAAGACCAAGCGCATCACCATGTGGATCTCCAATTGTGTTGGTGAGAAAGAAAGATGGTTCGTGGAGGATGTGCATTGATTACAGAGCACTGAATAAAATAAGGATCAAGAATCGTTATCCTCTTCCTTGCATAGATGATCTATTAGATCAGTTGAAAGAAGCTATTTACTTTTCCAAGTTAGACTTGTGTAGTGGCTACCATCAGGTCAAAGTTGCAGAACAAGATGCATGGAAGACTACTTTCAAAATAAAGCAAGGGCTATGTGAATGGCTAGTTATGCATTTTGGCTTAACTAATTCTCCTACCACTTTCATGAGAACTATAAATGATGTACTCCGACCTTTTATTGATGATTCTGTAATTGTATAGTTAGATAACATTCTTATTTTCAGTAAAACATGGGAATAACATTTCAAGCATGTAAATAAGACTCTATATGTTTTGAAAAAAGAAAATTTCTATGTTAAATTATCAAAATGTGAATTTGGCAAAACATCTTTGAATTATTTGGGTCATATAGTAGGGGGTGGTGAATTGAAGATAGATCCCTCTAAGGTTGAAGTCATTGTGAACTGGTCTAAATCCAAATCTGCTACAGAAGTTAGAAGCTTCCTAAGAGTAGCACAATATTGGAGAAAGTTTATTGCTAACTTTTCCTTGATTTCAGCTCCCTTACATGCTTTAATAGGATTGAACAAGGTGTTTCAGTGGGGAGGCAAACAACAGAAAGCCTTCGACACCTTGAAAAAAAAAATTAGTACATCACCAGTACTAGCATTGCGAGATCTTCAAAGACCATTTGAGATTGAAATAGATGCCAATGACTATGCCATGGGAGCAGTGTTGATGCAACATGGTAAACCCATATGTTATCATTCATAGACATTTAATTCTGCAGTAGTTAATTATCACACATATGATAAAGAATTGTATGCATTAGTGTAGAGTGTGAAAAAGTGGAAACATTACCTATTGGGCAAAGAAATAGTTATACATACTGATCATCAACCACTTCAATATTTACACTCACAAACTAAATTGCAGCAATCAAGACACTATAGGTGGATGGGTTTTCATACTTATCATCAACCACTTCAATATTTACACTCACAAACTAAATTGCAGCAATCAAGACACTATAGGTGGATGGGTTTTCTACAACATTTTCATCTAGTCATTAGGTATAAGAAAGGCATACACAATAAAGTTGCAGATATGTTGTCAAGACCAATCATAAATGCATCTACTATACTTAAGCATAACTCAGTAATGCATGAAAGCTACATTGAACAATATGCTCAATATGTAGATTTTAAAGATGTATATGCAACTTTAAGTCATGGAAAACAAGTAGAAGAATTGGATTATCATGTTAAGGACCAACTCTTATATCATTTGGGAAAGTTAGGCATTCCCCAAACTGAAATAGTTAACATAATCCGAGAAGCACATACTTCTCTAATATTAGGTCATTTTGGTGTAAGTAAAATAGTTGCACAACTGCATAGTTTCTGCTATTGGCCAAGAATGCATGAAACAATTTCTAGATATATTAAAGGGTGTACTGTGTGTGCTAAAAGCAAGCCCAAAAATAGAAAATTAGGCTTATACACTCCACTACCAATTCCTTCTCGTCCTTAGGAAAGTGTTTCCATGGACTTTGTTGGGGGACTGCCAAAATCTAGGAAAGGTCATGATTATTTATATTTTATTGTGGACAGGTTCAACAAAAAGTGTATTTTAATACCTTGTAACAAGCAGATTATAGCTGAACAAACAACGAAGTTGTTCTTTCAGCATGTCTGGGTGCATTTTTGGTTACCCACTTCCATAGTATCTAATCGAGATTCCCAATTTGTTGGGAAGTTTCGGTCAAGTCTTTGGGAATTGATGGACACCCGACTAAAGCAGAGCACAATCTTTCATCCACAAACAGATGACCAAACAGAGGTGGTCAACAAGACAGTGATCCAGTTGCTCAGGGGTTATTGCAACAAGCATCCAAAGCTCTGGGATGAATATTTATGTTATGTGCAACATGATTACAACCGTGCTAAACATTCTTCTACATAGAGATATCCTTTTGAGACTTGTTTTGGTTTTACACCAAGGTCTCCCTTGGATTTTGTCTTGAAAAAGACATAGCGGTTGATGGACATAGTGATGTGGACAAAGAAACCAAGTTCATTGAACATATCCAAGAAATTCACCAGGCAGTGTAGGAACAGCTGGAAAAGAGCTAGGCCAAGTACAAGGCAAGGCATGATAAGCATCGAATTGAGCATAGATTCCAAGTTGGTGATCAGGTGTGGCTGTACATCAATAAAGACAGAATGCAAGGTGAAGGAAAGAAGCTGAAGCCAATAAGGTATGGGCCTTCCAAGATACTTGAGAAAATTGGTGAGAATTCTTTTCGTCTTGATTTGCCAGCTTATATGCATATCTATTCAGTCATTAATGCAGAGAACTTGAGACTATTTGAAACTTCATTGATTGAAGATCCCAAAGAGAAAAGTCAGTTTCCTTCTATTGATGATCTGTTGCCTGAATATCTCAATGAGTTGCAGGAAGATATAGTTCTAGATAGGAAGGTGGGAACTATGCGCAGAGGGGATGTTGAGTACCTCAAAATCAGACTAAAGGTTCAAAACCAAACAGTGCAAGATGGATAGAGATTGGGAAAGTGAGGACGCTGTATCCTCACTTGATTGATGCTTAAAAACCAACTTTTGGTGGTCCAAAAGCTTTTTCAGTGGGAAGGCGTGATCCAAAATGGATCCAAAATACCCTCTAAGTCTTCAAACACTCGAAACTATTGCATGAGAAGAACTTTTCAAAAAGTTAGATTACACTATCAAGAGGCAAAAACATGAAGAAATCAGTGGAATAAGGCTTATCGGCAGTCAAAGCAACTTTGAATTAGAGCCGTCGGATCTGGCCAATCGACGATCCAAATTCAATCGACGAATCACAATCGGTAATTGCAAAGGGAGGCTATCGGCAGAGACCACATGGTATATGCGACTGCGATCAATGGGGTCAATAAGGATAGCCGATCAAGTGTGTAGATCGACGACCCAAGTTGAATCGCGATATCATAATCGACGATTACAGAGGAGCGGGGCTGATATAAACATAATTTGCAATTGCCGAACCCGATAATATTATAAACGATATTTGATATAATTTGAGATCTGGAAAACAGGGTTTTCCTTTGTATTTGTGATTTTCATTAAGTAAACGAAATACAAAGGATAAAGCGCCAATGTGATGAACGGGACCCGAAAGGGTTTCTTAATGCTATTGTATGTTATTTCAAGTTTGATATAAGCGATATTTTCATATTTTAATGTATTTTCCAATATAAAGGGAAATCACCAAAGGTGATCAATGGTTTGGGCCAGGCTCCGCCTGATCCCATACAATCGCTGCCACATGTCCAGGCTGAGAAGAGAGGAAACCACCCTTATCGGGTGGTTAACCCTCATACGGAAGAGCTGCCCGAAATGAACCACAACCATTGTATCTAGATCTCCTAGATCAACGATGGAGATGCGCTAAGCGGCCTAAAGGCGGACCCGATAGAAAAATAGTGTGGAGTTATGAATATTTCAAATCCAATGAACAATGATTTGGTGAATTTTCCCATGTTTTGCAACGTTTCTCTGTGTAAATAGAAAACGACCAATTTTGGTATTTCAAAGGCCCCATGACCATTCCGTTACAGAACAGGTGCCCACCATCCTTGAAAGCATTTAGCAATGATTGTTAACACTCAGAGGGGGATTTGAGCGGATAGAGGTTGGGAAGCTAGAGAGCCCAAGAAGAGGAAATGAACAGGCAACACTGATTGGCTTTAAAGCCAAAGATTGATGAAAAAAAGACAGGCAATGCTAAGACAGAGCAAAGACAGAGACAGAGAGCGATAGAGAGAGTTTGTGTACTCAGAGAGGCTTGAGGGGTTCAAGAAAAACTCTTGCTGTTGTAACTGTTGTGTATTGAGACTCAAATTGAGCTCATACTTTTGTAAAACTCTATTTTTGTAGACATAATAGAGAGGTCACCACTGAGGGCTGGACCAGGAGACGTAGCCTAGGAGTGTTGGGTGAACTCCTTATTAAACTATTGTGTTTATGCGTGTTGTCTATTATGTTCTTTAATTGCTTCATTGTCTATGTATTTCGCAATCTTATCGATCCGTTACACAAAGTAACATAGGCATATCCAAGCACATGAGTCTGTAATACCTTAATAATTGTTTAAGATCTCATTATCAAATCAAGGGTGGAAGGAAAGGAAAATGCCTTGTTTGTAATAAGTTCAGCCATTATGTGAAGGAGTGTCTGAATGGTAGGGACACATCACTTGATGATGATAACAATCATTCCAGGGAAATCTTCAATGATCAAAGGAATGACAGGTAATGCAGGTCATCAAGGAAATGAACAACTCTTCAAAGAAAGCAGGGAACCCCAGGTATGAAGAATCAAATGTTGTTTCTGATAAGATAAAGAAGTGTTATCTTGTATTGGCCCTCTCCTTCAGACTCTTTGGGAATCTGGCTTATTGATTGTAGTCCTTCAAGGCACTTCATCAGATAGAAGGGTGCTCTCTCTAATTTGGTAGAGATGGGAAAAAATTGTGGGATTATACTTGGTGTCGATGCCACCTATCCTCAAAAGGGTGTAGGAAATGTTACCCTTCATTTGAATGAGGGTAACTTAATTGATTTAAAATAATATCTTTATGGACTTGATCGCAAGAAGAACTTGGTATCCATTTTGACAATGGAAGTCAATGGTTAAAGGGTGGCATTCATTGATGGAAAGATACGTGTCTAAAAATGAAATTTTCAAAGATGCTTTTACTCATGGGTTCAGGGTTGGAAATTTGTATCAAGTTGCAGGATGGTCCATTGGGGATCATGTCAATTGACATATCTCATCTATAGCACCAGAGGTCTACTTTATGGGGCCCTACTCGATGTGAGTTAGATGGTGACAGGGATGCCTGAATTTAAAAAGGAGCATGAAGGTACATGTTTGAGATGTACCGAAGGAAAGTCTTACAAGGGGACCATTCCCCTCATGTAGCAGGTCCACAGGTTTGGAACAACCTGAGGGGTTTGAGATTCATGATTGGAAATATCATGTATGTAGGTGGAAGAAATCCCTCTATGGATTGAAGCAAAACACCCCTGGATTAATACGAGAGGATTGATAGATGTTTGATGAAGCTGAGATTCACTAGGAGTGAAGCCAATCCAAACCATTGCTTGAAGGTTGTGGATGATAGACCTCTCATACTAGCACCTTATGAGGACAACCTCTTTCTGACAGGTGCATACCCTCTCATTTGCAAAAGTAAGAGGGATTTAGATTTCAGATTTGGAATGGTAAAATTCAAGCCTGTGACTACCTCGATGGAGCTTAACTTTCAGAAGTTATGTTGTAGTAATTATGGACTAGACTTGGGAAATGCCTTTGAGTTTCATAAACTCATTCACATTGATGTTCTTGTTGAACTTGAATATAGACATATGATTTCCAGTTAGCATGATGAGCTCATATATGGTTGAGCCTCACTGTATTGTTGCCAAGAATATTTTGATATATCTTTGGGGCACAATCTCTCATGGATTGAGATACACTATCGGAAATGTGAAGCTACATGATTATTCGAATGCTGACTAGGCAGGCAGTGTGGAGGATCACAAGAAGCACTTATGAGTGTTGGTTATCTCTGGGTTCTTCTTCAATATCCTAGATGAGCAGGAAGAAGAAGACAGTTTCTTTGAGCACCGCTGAGACCAAATACATATCTACGAGTATGATCTCATGTGAAGTTACCTGGTTGTGGAATCTCTTCAGTGAACTATTTGTACACATGATGGATACCATCATAATCCTTTGTGTCAACCAGCGAGGGATTTGATTGTTGAGGAAACCCGTATTCTATAATTTCTCTAGCATATATAAATCATATAATACCTTATCTGGGATATCGTACATCGATGAGTGAGGAGGCTCCATCGTATTGAGACTGATGTACCAGCCACAAACATTCTGTCTAAGCCCCGGGGAAAGGTCAAATTTGTGACTTTCCCGAACGACTTGGAGTCATTGAGAGACCTTCTTATGAGGTTCCTGCATGATGAATGCATTGATATCTGGGAGCTTCGGGGGGCTTGGGGTACTGCTTGGAGCAACAAGCGACCACAGGGAAATTCACCCTCCCCTAATGGTGCTTTGTGTATAAGGTGAATAGTTCATCCTTCCCTTGTGATACCCTATGACGACTTAGGGATAGGATGAGTGGTTCTCCTATTGAGGCATCATACCCATGTAGTCTGGGACTCATGGGAAGTACCTCTCATCTGGCCAATGAGTAGGGAAATGGGGTTAGGGACCATAATAGTACTATTGATGGATGTGTTGTTGTATCTACCGTACTCCCTATGCTAGGATGACCTCCATTTATCTGGGATCACTATGAGTGATTTGAGACACTCGCTTTCGATATTGATCTGGGATCAATTGGAACTGACTTCGGGTCAGTAAGAGTGACATAACTCACTCTCTTGGAACTGATATGGGATTAGTAAGAGTGGTATGACACACTCTCTTCATATGGAATTGACTTTAGTTCAGTAGAGAATGGTATGAGATGTTATCAATCAATTCTTCTTCTTCATGGTTCAGTAGAGTAGAGCTCAACAGATGTTACCGGGAATAGTGTGTCATCATCCTTTGATTTGGATGATCATCTGTTCGAAAATGATGTACATTTGATGTCTTTATATTCCTGAATATATCGCAGCCCGGATGGATGAAACTAGATTCGGGGTCTTCAAAACTCGTTCAATCTTCACTCGGAGTACAAGTCGATCCATGTGAAAAATGTTTTGGAGTCGAACATGGAAAGACATCGCCTGATTACCAGCCAATGATGTAAGCTGTTAACAGGCGTGAGAGGAATCACCAATAACAAAAATGACCCTCAAGGTACTACAATACAATTCACGTGGTGTGAAAAAGGACTTGGCGTCGAACACCACACAAAATATCTCGGTCGAAGGCCATTAATGTAAACCTGTCGTCGAAAGTGAGAAACTTTCCATTGAGGCATGCACGCGTCAAAGTACTGAAAGGGTTGTTCCTAGGTCGACTTCTTGGATAATGAGTTAATGTTGACAAGAAGTGACTCGTCATAGGAGGGCCTTAATGAATCCCACATCTATGACATGGAATGAAGCAAATGATTTTGGAGGTGAAAATGATATGATGATACAGTGTTCAGGGTGGCGGTCATGAAAAGAATGGAGCGTGAATGTATTGCAGCGGGTGAGACACAGGTGAATTCTCTGAATGACTTCTCTTGAACATATCGGTGACACTGATGATGGATTGGTAGCGTTAACCCCAAATATGGATGGTGTGATAGACCAATGGTGATATGACCAGTGAACGGAACAACCCAACCCGGCTCAGATGCGGAAGGAAAGTGTCATGTTCAAGAGCGACTTGCTACCAATAAAGTTTTTTCAAGTTTTGTTGCTAATTTTCCCCAGTCATTACTGACCAGTACCTATTTGTTTTTGTCAAGCTTGAGGAGGATAACATATGCTTGTTCTATAATCCGGCCTTCGGGTGAACCTGTCGCTATATTTTAGCGAGCCTAGCAACAATGAAACTCGTTCTTGTCCATTTGGACGAGTTTGTTGCTATTCGGTTTTAACGAGTTTAACAACAAAGATAACTCGGTCCTTTTCAATTTTAGAGTGTCTGAAAGGGACGGAAAGGAGACTCCAAAGGTTCTTTTGTCATATAATCCCTTAAGTCTGAAAAAGCATAAAATAATACGAAAGGGATGAATTTTCGATAGTTTTAACAAGCTGAACAAGACAAGCGCTCGATCTTTTTGTGTAATAATCCCTCAGATCCAAAAAGATTAAAATATAGAGGAGGGATAGCACTTTTGATGACTCTAACGAGCCGGAGAGGCCAATCGCTTGGCAATCTTTTCATATTTTATGAGTTAGTTGAAAAGAGCTTAAAGGAAACTCATTTTTCGAGGAACGAGTGATGATTTCGGGTAGCAGCTGATTCCAGGTAAGGTTTGGAATTTTCCAATCATGACAGTGTCACAAGGATGGCTAATAGAATCACTCTTCGCAGATGTTCCTCGAAAGGGTAAACAATCAAATGGAGGTGAATGATTGGCTAAAAACGGAGTGGAGGTGATGATGAGAACACGACCAAGGCTCAAAAGATGATGATAAGGCATTCACAATGGTTATTTACTGGTTCATTTTTTAATGAGCTTAAACTATGGGGGAAACATTTGCTCATGGCTTATGTTTATTTTTAAACGAGCTTGAATTCCGCGTTAAAATTGCTCGTGGCGGGTTTATTTTTAAACAAGCTTGAATTCCGCGTTAAAATTGCTCGTGGCGGGTTTATTTTTAAACGAGCTTGAACCCTGTGGTAACAATGCTCGCCAGTCATATAATAAGGATGTCTCATATAAGATGCCATTTTTTATGGGGCTTGCACATTTTGTAAGCTTTGCCCCGGATCCTTTCTTTATGCAAGCTAGGAAACGACCAGCCTTACGAGTTTAAAGGGTTAGAGGACCTACAAATTTAAAAAATAAATGGTCGCTCTTCGCTTGCATGCAGAAATTTTTACATGCCCCCAGGTATAGTGAAAAATTCCCAGGTTACCATGAAAGTTCCATCCGCATTGCGGACAAAATGCTTCCTTGGCGATGTCTACCGAAATAGACAAAGGTGAGTGGCGCAGATGCCTCCACTCACATAACTTTAACGAAGGTATCTTATTCCAGCCTACTCCCATTTCCCTGTGAGGACGGGTGTGTCAGACTAGTCATATATCCTCCGCGGAAACCTACTCTATACCCAAGGTTTTCCTGCTGAAATAGACTAGGGTGCATGCCCCCTGGGTTTCCGTCACATCCTCCTGAATCACTTGCGCTCATCAGGTGGACGGACTAGCGATCAATGAGACATTCCTTGCATGAAAAGACCATTTAGGGATGGCATTTGCCTATTTTCAATGTGTGAACTGGGGAATGACAGTTGGTCTACGAGCTTGACCATTCTGCCTTCGTGCGGAAAACACATTACTCTAAAGAGTGAGGAGACGATGACTCCCATGCAATAAATATAGTCACGCCCAAGGAGTAGATTATAATCCAGGGGTCCTTGGACTACCATCACATTCATGGGAATGATTTTCCTTCTCAAAGTAATGGGCATATTTGGAAGGATCCCTAATGGTCAACTAGTTCCTTTGTCAAAGCCTGTCAGATTTCTCATTTCAGGCAAAAGCGATGGCGAACCAAGCACTTTCCAAGCAGGTGAGGAAAGGATACTCACAAAATCCCCTTCATCGATGTTGGTACCAGCCATGACCATTCTATAAGCTTGTACAATGAATCAGAATGGTACACTAGCTGGTAAACGGGGTTTGCCTAGTAGATTCCAGTCGAAGGACACGACTAGGTTGCTTGGAGGTGGGACCGAATAGATGGCCGGATATGAGTCTGATGAACTTCCTTCTTGTGATAAAGGAACGGGTATACTACCCCCAAGTTCATCAAATTCTGTGTTTATGAAAAGAATTTGAATGGTGTCGCTCTCTTTCTCTTCAGTGACGGTATCATTCAAAGATGAACATTCTGAAGGCAAGACCGGGTCAACTGCCGCCTCGACCTTTTGAATTTCGTCTAGTATGGATTTAGAGGGTTCATTTTCAATGATAGACGTTTCGGCCGACCACAATGGCGTGTCAACCAAATTTTCAACCACTGGTGGACTTGGCAAGAATTTTTTATATCCAGGAGGGAGTTGTAGTGGTGAAGCAGGACGGTCATCCAAAACTCTTTTAGCTTCGTCAAGGAAGGGACAATGGTGGACGGCGTGATCGCCTTCACACAATTTACAAGGAAATTTGTGATTCCTTTTCTGTCCAGATACTTCACTTTCACTGGTTGATGGTGTGCTTTCAACATGATCATCAGAGGTTGACGACACCCGATTGTGCAAACGAGGAGACCAGTCCCTTAAGATCCGAGGGATGCAGGGACAATCTCAGTGATAGTGGTCTCGATTGCAAATGACACATGGAGATTTAGGTTTAGATGGTGTGGTGTGAGGATTTTCGCTAGACGACGCTTGGTTTCCCCCTTTCGCTTTTGGTTCTTTTTTTATTCTTTTCTTTTTTCTCTTTCCGCTTCTTCTTCTTCTCAGTTACTTGATCTTTATCTTTACCAGCTTCATCAAGTGAAGAGGAAGGAGGAGAGGGAGAAACAGAAGAAGTAGAAGGCTAGGGGGTAACTTTAGCATCATCCAGTTGCTGACTTGACTGTTCAGGAATTATGGTATTCTGAACGACAGAGGTAGAGAAGAGCCATATGGGCAAACCAATCATCAACCCTGGAAGTGACAATGTGGCCATATGGGGTGCACCAACATCTCCCCAAGAGGAGAAAGGACTAGGATTTCCTCCAAGGGGAAATCCTTGGTTGGTAGACTCCATTTTTCTCAACCTAAAGACCAACGAGGGAATTTGTGATGTTATTCCGATTAAAATAAATTTTTAGACACTTTGACACAACTTGTTTTTTCAATTTTAAAGAGTCGAGAAAAAACAAAAGATGACTCTAGTCGCCTTCGATTTTTAATGAGCCTAAAGTGAGAAGTGCTCAGATGGAACTTTTCTTTTAAGGAGTCTAAAAAGGAGCAAAATAGACTTCTCTGGGAATCTAGGCAGAGGGGATTACCAAACCAATCGCAAAACTCCAGAATACTTTTTATGGTATGACAATCAATCTTCCCGAATGATGTGTTCAGTGCATTGCGATTGATAGGGCGGCAGACACAGCTTCCTAAGGATAAAGGATGCAGCCTATTTAGGTCTCCCAATATATACTCGACAGTATGTGGAGCACAAGTCTGTACTGGCACTTGTCGTCTTAGAGTGGAGGAATCACCCAACCAACAATGAAAACAACAGTTACCAGGTTTTACGACGCCAGAATACGTCTCTAGCCTAGACCTCTAAATGTTGTGTGTTAGGTTCCAAAGCGTTGTTAGATTCATTAAATTTATTTTAAGTTGGTATTGTTTAAAAATTTTCCTTTCAGGTTCACCCCGTGATGTGTATACAATTCCTAAAATGTAGTCTAAGATGATAAACAACTATTTAATCTTCTTTTGGCAATGAAAATCCTAGCTACTAAGAAAAGAAAGTTGAGAGTATTTCAACAAAGAGCACAGAGCACACACTAAATGCACTGTCCTAAATCAAACCAAGCAGTCTAAATGCAAATGCTCATGCATGTATTTGTTTTCAGCCTTCTTAATGTATGAATGATGATAAGAAAGCTAAGTGAAAATTTGAATTATTTTCAAAGCGACAATACTCAACAAATTTCTTTTCAAAATGAAGTGAGGGTAAGGGAGACACTTTGCGATTTCGAAATGAAAATTGCTTTTCGACACTTTAAAAACTACTAATTCAAATCATATACAAGAGTAACTATATAATCGACTATCAAGAACAATGGGCTTGTCTTCTAAACTGAAAATGACACTTACGACACTTTCAGATTAAGAAACGACAGTTCGACTATGCTACTTCTTTGCAAAAGAGAACTGAAAATGGCACACAATACATAAAAACACTTACAGTTCTTTGCACAATAGAGGCGGAATGATGGAAGAGAAGGGGGTTTTCACAGAGATATACTGACCACAGACAACAAAAATCCTGAATAGAACTGAAAATAGTGAAGAAAAAACTAAAGCCTGAAGGTAAAGTTAACCTTCCCTGACCATTGCATCTGTCACACAGTGGATTCAGTATGCAGCGCACCTACTGCACACGGGAAGTGCGATGCATACAGACTGCCTTAAAGGCAGGGTGCGATGGTACCAGTGCAAGACTTTTAACGAGTTTTTGCTCACAATTTGAAATTCAGTTCAGGGATTTAAGCTGAGTAAGTGATGTTCAATAAATGTAAATCAAAGGGGTTGATCTAAGGAGGTTATTAGAGCCACCACTTAGGGAAATTAGAACATTTGCAGATCAATTGTTTAATTCATAAACAAAACCCGGAGATAGACTGAAGCAACATTGATCTACTTTGCATTTGTATAACAAATGCAGTTC
>APFE030641824.1:150343-165201 GCA_000404065.3 Pinus taeda | reverse complement strand
ACCGGGAATAGTGTCCACTCGGAGCTACTATTCCCACTAAGACTGGTAGCTATCTTAGAAACAAACAAGTAAAGTCTACTTTTGCTTTCCTTTATGAAAATAGATAAGAGTGGAACAATGACACCAACCTTAGTCTTGCGCTTGGTTCCCTTGCTTGATTCCTTTCCTTCCTGATAGATCTTTGCCGCTTCTTCTTCGTCTGCCCAGCTTCAAAGAGCACCTGTGGAATCAAAGCAGCATACTACTATCGAAGAACAGAGATCTATATTAATAAATAACACAGGACCAGATATGTGTTAACCATACAAATGCATATATAATCAAACATACAAGAATATGGAGGAAAACTTGAATAGCTTTATTAAGATCAAGAATAGCAAGAGGGTTACAACCATATGTTCTGACCCAACATCATCCTCCAGCAAGAAAGTGCTTATTCACCTCAAGTAAAGCTTAGATCACCCAACACTATGAAGTTTCACCAGAAAACCAACAACACTTCTCTACAAGATACAAGATTCCAGCCTCTGGATCTCTGTGATGAGGGATCCATATATAGATGATTGTAGGGGGTGAGTCATCTTCTGAGGTCTTGATTAGTGTCCTCTCTCTGATAGTTCTTGATTCCACTTGGAGACTGATGATCTCTTACTCATCCCTGGTCGAAAACAGAGAGGTAAGTGTCAGAGGGGAAACTTCTGGAAGATTCCATGATCTTCCACCTTGCAAATTGTCCATGCCATTTGTCCATTCCCGACCATCGCACCCTACATAGGGGCCATTCAATATGCATCGCACCCTTTACATTGGGAAGGTGATATGCATCGCACCCTCTACACTGGGTATTCAGTATGTTCCAGTTTTGACCATTTCTAAGCAGTTTTTAGTGGAGAACTTTTGGGAGATGATGTAATCAGCTGACCTTGTTCCTTTAGGCAGTGAACCAACACTTTTAAGTACTTAAGAGCCCTCAGTTTATGGACATCTATGATTGGGGTTGCAGTGCCCAAAAATGTCTATAACAACAGAGCAGAGCAGATAAGAGCAGAGCAATGCATGGCATTGATGGTAGAGATAGTACATTTGGACAAATGGATTAGCAGATGGAGTTCTCCCTAGTTGAGAGGGAGTGTTAAAATTGGAAAATAGGGACAAAATCCATGTGGGTCATTTTATTTATGGTAGCTGATATTTTTCTTGGATCCCTCTCGTCGAGAGGTGTAGGATTGATCTAAAGATCATCTGATTCCGATAAGTATTCACGAAGTTATGAATTTAATTATGTTATAAGACAATTTGTCAAGGTTAGCGAAAAACCAAATAACCCACAAATGTGCTCAACATTTTAGTATAAAAGGAGATGACTTGAGAGTCATTTCACACACACTTCTATCTTGATTTCTCTCCACTTGTCTTGTTTTTTAGTGGAAGAGAAATCTAGGAGTGGAAGCCCTAGATGTTGGAGGAAAAGAGGTTACCCTAGCTATAGTCAAGAAGAATAAATACGTTACCCTAATCTAGAGGATTAAGTCATGAAGAGAATCCCTAACTCTATCAAGAAGCAACCCTAAACCTCTACGCTGGTCCCTACTAAAATGCAGACCTAAAGGCTGCCCTAACGCAAACCTAAAGGCTTCCCTAACATAGACCTAAAAGGTAGACCTAATGAAGACCTAAAGGCATCCCTAATGCAGATACGAAGGCAACCTAACACTATCAAAGAAGGAGCCCTAACCTAACCTAGAGGACACAGTCACACCCCAATCCTCCACGATGTCTCAAGGATAATCAAGAGGAGGATATATTCTTCCCTAATAGGTCTTATCCACAACAAAATCCATGGGTCTTTTGGAGGACCGAGTTGCTGTTAGGAGGGTCGGTATGCTAGGCTTGAAGGCCACAATACAAGTTCTACTTTAACAAAAGAAGAGGGGTTGTTAAGGTCACCCTTATGACTATTGGAGAGAAAAGGAAAGGAGATCAAATTTTCTCCTTGAGGAATGTGTGAAGAGGCAACAAGGTCTATGTGAAGGCTGCCCCCATAGAAGGATGTTCTGGATGATGGAACAACAATGGACAACATCAGCACAATGATGGGACAACAATGACATTTTGGACAAAAACATGTTGGGACAACACAATCATGGGACAACAATGTCATTATGGACAACAAAATGTTGGGAAATCACAATTGGGATAACATGACTGTTAGGGACAACAACTACAACAATATAACTAGGCAATGGTGGCAAGCATGAAGCTGCTAGGGACAACTACATGATAAATAGGACAACAATGACAGAATGGGATAGCAGCAACAACAAGATGCAACAAGCAAATGGGACTACTAGGCATGGTCCTTAGTACAATATGGCATATGGGACAACTGTGGCAACATGGTGCAACAATGGCACATGGGACAACAATGCAACATAAGGTGTAGCAGTATGATGTGTACAACATGGTCATGAGGTCCAACATTGTGATGATGGGTGCAACATGGTGCATCACGGTGAGGTGCAACATGATGATGAGATGCAACCCAATGATAGGTGAAGGAGTCACCTTGGAGAATCAATTGAAGCAACATGTCTTCAACTGATCTCATGTACCATATTTTTAGAGATGATCTATGCTCTTAACTAGATAAGTCAAAGTGTTGACTTCTGTTGTAAATGTACTCTCTCTCTCTCTCTCTCTCTCTCTACTGAACTATTGAAGAACATATCAAAATAATTGATCAAGGGTTTCCCCACATTGGGGTTTGTCCCTGGCTAACACCACATCTTGTGTCCTCTTGTCTTGGCTTGTCTTCTGCTATCTATGTTTATGTTCTATATGTAGTTTACTTTAATGCTGATGTGATTGCTAATCTGGAAAAGATATTGAGCTAACTGTGAAAATTGAATTAAAGTGCTCTAAGCATAGAACATACCTAAAATTAACAGAATATTACCATGTCGTTCTCGAATAACCTGGTTCCAAAAGAAGATACCACGACTATTAGTACATTCTATTAGACCTTCTGATATGCATATGAAAACCTTGTGCATATGAAAAGCAGATTGTGGATTAGGCGGCGAGGAACTCATGGGTGTTAAGACAGATTTTGACATTTGGCTGCTTTCTCTCCAATGAAATTTGTCATGTCCTAGATATCTCAAAATTTCGATTAGATATGTCACTTTTATTTGTATTGTGCTCAGATCACACAAATGTCGGGGATGTGGGTTTTGATGGGTGGTTAGATCTAGCTCCCTTAGCAGATCAGAGTGTGGGCCTGATAATAATATGGGATTTGAAGATTGTTATGCCCAATTCGGTGAGATCTATATCAGATCCAAGGATGGACAGTGGAAAAGATTCAAAATTTCATATTTTATTAAGAATCTTCACTTATGTTAATTGGATCTAGGGCTCAGATCTACTAATAAACCTGAAGAAGATGATCCACAAGACTATGGGTATACTAGTTTTGTTCCGAGTCTTAGAATATTGTGGAAAGGTTCTCAAAGTTAATAAATGATTGGAAATTTATGATATTACCAAAGATTCAACAATAATTTTAAATGTGAGGATGCAGGGAGGTTCAAAAAACCCAAATCAAAATGGAACTACATCTTTCAAAGAGGTCAAAGGGAAGGTTGATGCCCCTCCAAATAAATAAACCATAAATCTGACTATCCCAGGGTCTTACCTTGTTGAGAAGACAGAAAAAACACCAGATTTCCTAATGAAATGTTGAAAGTGAGTGGGAATTTTTTTTCGGTTCTCCAAGCTAGAGCTCTAATTTACCGTTTTAATAGTTTCTAGCCCAAGTCTCAAGATCTACATTAATGGATCTACCTCAAATGGGCCAATAATTGTGATATCTACCTATGTGAAAAGAGATTTTTTGTGGTTTAATTCGATAATAAAAAAGATCTGGATTATGTCATAAACGAATGACCATGGTTTTGGGGAAGGGCGAGTCTTTTCATCACCCCATAGTTTTCATCTTTTGATGCCACAACAATGGTGGTTACATAGATGCTAGTATGGGTAACGTTACATAACCTCCCACTTCCTTTTTAGCACCACAAGTATTAGAAGGCATTGAAAATTTAGTGGGTAGATTTCTAAAGATGGATCACAAAACAATGGACCACGAAAGAATAGACAAAGGTATATTTACCTTTGCTCACATATGTGTGGAGATCGACCTAAGCAAAGGTCTACCAGATCACATCCATTTGATTCATCAAGATTTCAAGTAGACACAATGGCTAGAATTTGAAAATGTCGCTTTCAGATACATGATCTACCATCACACAGGGAATCTGCAGAACTCATGCCCTTAAGAGAACAAAAGGAAAAATAAAAGATCACAAAAGGCAATGGGATGGAGATTTCCAGAGCCACCTTCTCAAGATGAGGAAGATGAAGAAATGGATGGGAGTGTTCAACAACCAGAAGCACAAAATTAACACGACTCCCAAGTGGAGGAGGGAGAAGAGAATCAAAGGGGTCCAGATGAACATGTTGAGAAAAACACTGGTTTCGTAGTGATCAAAACTCCTGGAAACTAACATGTGGAAATTGGCTACAAGCAATGAGCAACTGGAATAAAACGAACACATGCCTTTGAGATCTTAGACTCAAATAAAGAAGTGCATGCAAAATTAGAAGGAAAATAATTGGATGTTATAATGACCACTCCCGATTAAGGAGTCTGGCGAAAGGTGGAAAAAAAGAAAGGACATAAGTGGAAACTTACTGACTATTATTGAACTTTACCTTGACAATTTTATCTAATGTTTATTTTTTTATTTTTCTCTCTTTTTTAGCATTGGACAAAAGGTTGATCTGATCAAATGTTTTCGGGCATCTGCAACATGTACTTTTGTTCCTTGGTTTTCAGGTTGACTAAATTATGATTTTTATTCGGGGAAAAAAATTATTTTTTAAACATTTGATTGAACCATAACTTGAAGGCCTTATTTGATTCAACCATAATGTGAAGGTATTATTATAGTCTTTGCACAATACAATACCATGTGGATAACTACATTTTATATTTTCTACCATAATTTATGGATAGAGATGCAATATTCATTCCATGAAATTTAGATATTTGTGTCATGAATTCTTATTCTCAAGCTTTGCAAGAAAACCACCTAAAATTAAAATCCTTGAAAGTTATTGCCCACCATTATTACGCCGTAAGGCGTTTCCCTCTGAAACCCATCCCCCTCTTTGCTTACTTGTCATCCTGGCACTCCGTACGATTAAATGTTAGACGATTACAAAAACTTGAGCCATCGATCAATCCTCCCTCTGAACCGTTCATCCCTCTGAACCATTCAGCTCCCATTTACTTTGAAGCGCAATAGATCACGCCTTGAGCATGGCATTCGGGCAAAGCCGGCGGAGAGGTGTAGATTGAAAGGTGGCTCACAGAAGCTCCCCACGTTCGGAGAATCGGTGTGTACGACACCAGTGGCGTTGGAAAAACAACGTTTCTCAAAAAATATACAGTGCCCACAAAGAGGTTAGTGGCGTTTTTGATGCTGTCATTTGGGTTACCGTCGCCCAATTTCCAATTCTAGACTTGCAGAATACTATTGCCTCTGAAGTCAATCTAGACCTGCTCGGCACAGATGTTGATGCCCAGAAGATGAAATTGTCTGCACATCTGAATACCAAGAATTTTTTTTTATAGTGTTAGAGGATTTGTGGAGCACACAGGATATGGAGCAACTGGGCGTGGAATTAAACAATGACAGAGCCAGCAAACTCATATTCTCTACTCGCAATAGAAGTCTGGTTGAAGAAATGAAGGCGGAAGCTGAGTGCATTAAATTAGAAGCCATGCCCACAGACGAATCATGGGATTTGTTTTCTAAAGTGGCTTTCAAAGAAGGAGCTGGAGACCATAGTATTTCTGAGGGGTTAGAGAATATTGCCAGACAAGTATCCAGCGAGTGTAAAGGCTTACCCCTCGTCATAAATGTAATAGCCTCATCCATGATTGGCAAGCGCGATGTAAATGAGTGGAGGCATGCTCTGAGGAAGCTGCAGAGTCTGGATTTCGTTTCTCCAATTGCTCATCATCCTCGAATTGATCGAGATTTGTTTCAGAGAATGAGATGGAGTTATGACTGTTTGCCAGATGCCAATTTGAAGAACTGTTTTCTGTATTGTGCAATGTTTCCTCAAGATACTGCTTTTCGAGTGAATCCACTTTTGCATATGTGGATGGCAGAAAGTCTCATTAAGACCAAAGACACCGGGCACAGGTATGTTAAGTTTCTTGAAGATCGTTGCTTATTTCAAGTGAAACACCAAGAAAATGTAATTACAGTTCACGATGCTGTGCGGGATATGGCAATATACATTGGAGAAACAGAGGAGAATTGTGTGTTTAGGGCAAGCCAAATGCTTCAACGATTCCCTGAGACAGTGATTGACTACAAAATAATATCAGTTCTGGGTAATGGTATTAAGTCTCTCCCCACACAGGAACTGAGATGTCAGAAATTGGTGACCCTATTCCTAGGAAAATTGGAATTGAAAGAAATCCCAGAATTGAAAGAAATTCCTGAAGCATTTCTACAGGGGCTCACTTCTCTTAAGGTGCTGGATCTAAGTGGAACACAATTAAAATCATTGCCATTATCATTATGGGAGCTGAGACAACTCGAATTTCTCAATCTGAGCTGGACTGAAATTGCAAATCTTCATGAAGGTATAGGTAATCTTTCTTCCCTTCAGTTTTTGAACATTAGTCATTGCAGCAAGCTAAAATCGTTGCCCTCTCAAATAGGAAAGCTTGGAAACCTGAAATATTTCGATTTTAGCAATTGTTATAACCTAAAGGTCATTCCCAAAGAGATTACAAAGCTTTCAAACTGTGAAATTGTCCAATAATGATCGAATTCAACCAGGCTTTCAACGAAATCTGCAACCCCTGTTCTTTCCGTCGTTTAACCCTGAGTATGTTATTCGGATCCTTCAGACACTTCACACTAAATAACACATCTTTTTAGAAGATGGATCTGGTTTGTTTCTTTTGAAAGTTGTAAATTATGATCAGAGCTCATGCAGAGTTCTTTTCTTAGATTTTATTTTTTAACCCGAGAAGGATGGAAAATTAATATTTGGTTCATCCATGATTGGAAAGCGCGATGTAAATGAGTGGAGGCATGCTCTGAGGAAGCTGCAGAGTCTGGATTTCGTTTCTCCAATTGCTCATCATCCTCGAATTGATCGATATTTGTTTCAGAGAATGAGATGAAGTTATGACTGTTTGCCAGATGCCAATTTGAAGAACTGTTTTCTGTATTGTGCAATGTTTCCTCAAGATACTGCTTTTCGAGTGAATCCACTTTTGCATATGTGGATGGCAGAAAGTCTCATTAAGACCAAAGACACCGGGCACAGGTATGTTAAGTTTCTTGAAGATCGTTGCTTATTTCAAGTGAAACACCAAGAAAATGTAATTACAGTTCACGATGTTGTGCGGGATATGGCAATATACATTGGAGAAACATAGGAGAATTGTGTGTTTAGGGCAGGCCAAATGCTTCAACGATTCCATGAGACAGTGATTGACTGCAAAAGAATATCAGTTTTGGGCAATGGTATTAAGTCTCTCCCCACACAGGAACTGAGATGTCGGAAATTGGTGACCCTATTCCTAGGAAAATTGGAATTGAAAGAAATCCCGGAATTGAAAGAAATTCCGGAAGCATTTCTACAGGGGCTCACTTCTCTTAAGGTGTTGGATCTAAGTGGAACACAATTAAAATCATTGCCATTATCATTATGGGAGCTGAGACAGCTTGAATTTCTCAATCTGAGCTGGACTGAAATTGCAAATCTTCATGAAGGTATAGGTAATCTTTCTTCCCTTCAGTTTTTGAACATGAGTCATTGTAGCAAGCTAAAATCGTTGCCCTCTCAAATAGGAAAGCTTGGAAACTTGAAATATTTCGATTTTAGCAATTTTTATAACCTAAAGGTCATTCCCAAAGAGATTACAAAGCTTTCAAACTGTGAAATTGTCCAATAATGATCGAATTCAATCAGACTTTCAACGAAATCTGCAACCCCTGTTCTTTCCGTCGTTTAACCCTGAGTATGTTATTCGGATCCTTCAGACACTTCGTACTAAATAACACATCTTTTTAGAAGATGGATCTGGTTTGTTTCTTTTGAAAGTTGTAAATTATGATCAGAGCTCATGCAGAGTTTTTTTCTTAGATTTTATTTTTTAACCCGGGAAGGATGGAAAATTAATATTTGGTTCGGTGGCACATCGACAATCTTGTCCTAAGAGTGTCTAAAGTGATTTTAGACATTTTTATGGAGTTTGTAAATACTTTTTAGAACTATATTGAAGTTATCAATAAAATTTGAATATTCGTTTCATTTTGCAAGTTGGTTATCTTTTAAATATTACAAATAAACCTAATGTAACATATTATTTTTTTAATTACGTCGTAAGGCGTTTTTATCTGAAACCCATCCCCCTCTTTGCCTACCTGTCATCCTTGGAAACCGTACGATTAGATGTTAGATGATTACAAAAACTTGAACCGTCGATCAATCCTCCCTCTGAACCGTTCAACTCCCATTTACTTTGAAGCGCAATCAATCTCCTTGGAAGTGTGCAATGTGTGGAAGATTTGCTGGTGCTCTTCGTGGGAACGGGGCATTTCGATCGGGCTTACGATTACGAGAAGGTGAAGAGATGGGGCGCCGGCCAGTGGGCTAAGTCTGTCGTTGAAATCGTCCAAGATGGAATTTCCGACAATGTCGATCACGCCATGAGCATGGCATTCGGGCAAAGCCGGCGCAATTACGTCACGATTCAGGTAACATGAAAATCAACAGTCGTCTCGTGCTATTTTTCATTTATGCCCACTTTTCCATTTACTGAACAAGGCCTTGGTTGTTTATTTTACAGGGGAACGGATTCACGAACAAATGCATTGGCGACACAGACTATCCGAGCGAGGAAAACGTGAAGCTGCTGATGAATTTTTCCGACGGCATGTTGAAGCAGAAAAGCATGGTGTCCCTCCCGTTCGGCGGAAAACGAAAGCTGCCCTTCAGCAATGGAGAGCGACTTGTCTGGTTTGCAGAACAGGTTGTTACCGAGAATCGATTAAGACATTCGAGGTCGATTCCAACTGTAGTAGTGAAGAAAGTGACCCCTCAAAACTCAATAACGGACGTGGCATGCATAACACCATAGTCATTTCCATCATTTTTGAAAATTACAAATAGCATAAAAAATACAGTAAGGAAGAGAGGGGAATCAGATGCAGCCACCTTCTCTTTCGACAATGTTTAAAGCTTTTGCATTGGTGGGTTAAATAAAATTAGACTGTTCATAAGCAGACAGAAAGGAACGACCAGGTGGGCAGCTAAATTTTTATCGTTACTGTATCTAAATCATCACTTTCTGTTGGAATGTGTATAGTATCATACTCTGTTTAGCGATTAAATACTGAAATTGATCTGGGGTTTGCAGATTGTATATCAGTGTGACATGCCCATATGCCCAGCGAGTTTAGAGTGCCAGGAAAATCAAGGTTTTTATCATGCTGATCCCCTATTTTGTGTGGGTAGTTCTTCTATTGATATAAGATACAATTATGAAATGACTGAAACGATTGAAAATAAAATGCAGGGTCTTAGTGAGATTCAGATAGTTACGATTGATTTGCAAGACAGACCAGCATGGTACAAGGAGAAATTTTATCCTCCGAACAAGGTTGGCTCTTGTTTCTATGTTTATCTAATTTTATTTTTCTTTTAGTTATTCAAGGGCAGTTGGATCCGCTATTTGGGTCATCGTTTGATTGCTATGTAATTAGGGCCTGTAGTGTAAAAAATTTGTTATTAGTTTATCCTCTGAACAAGGTTGGCTCTTGTTTCTATGTCTATCTGATTTTATTTTTCTTTTAGTTACTCAAGGGTAGTTGGAGCCGCTATTTGGGTCATGGTTTAATTGCTATGTAATTAGGGCCTGTAGTGTAAAAACTTTGTTATTAGTTTCTTATCTTGATCCAAGTAGATGCAAAAGAGAAATTAGATGGGTTGGTCCTCGTTTTACCTTAGCTCAGGTAAAAGGGAACACGCTTGCACATTAACAAGCAGTCAACCTTTTGTTAATTGATAGAGTATTCTGTTTGGCTCAGTAGATTTGATCTATGACCAAGTAAATTGGGGTGGGGATCATAGGGTTATTGCGTGAGCTGGATAAGGTTATTACCTTACCAAATTTGGGGTTTATCTTGCCACAAACCCAAATCTTTTAATATATGTGCATTGTGCTGGCTACAAATTAGTATGTTGTTAGATGCAACTTGAATTAATAAGTGATTTATGAGATAACATACTGTTGCTTAGGGTTCAGATGAAACTCCAAGCTTAAGATCCACACACTTCTCACTGTGTCCTGATAGGTTTGAAGCTTAGAGTTCAAATGCTACTCCAAGTTTATGAGCCATCCTCTCACTGTTGCTTGAGAGGTTGCAATGAATTTTTGATCATCACTGTTTTAGCCTTTTACAATTTGGGCATGGAATAAGAAAGACCAACACAGATTTGGGATTGCCTTTTAACATTCCTAGTCAGCTAGGAAGAAATATTTCTTGTGTGTTTTTGTGTGATCATCACTAATCTTTCAAGCAAGGAACGTGCAAAAATAGAAGTGCCAAATGTCAAATGTTACAAAAGGGCCAAATGTCTGCAAGATATAGAGTGGAACTCGCAAATAACTCACTATTTTTAATTTTCCAGGTTCCTTCTCTTGAGCACAGTGGCAAGGTCACAGGAGAGAGTCTGGATTTACTTGAGTATCTCGAGAACAATTTTGAAGGACCTAAACTTTTTCCCACGGTATGTGTTACCCTACCTAAATATTGTTAATTCAGGTCATTAGCTAAATCAAAGTGTCTCAATGGTCAGACACTTCGTATTTGTCAATTTTAGCTTATAATGTTGAAGCCGTTAGAGACTTTTTCAGGGAAGCAGGGTAGGGTTGGAACCTGAGCTGTAATACCTTTAGGAATTATTGTCTACCTTTACTGCCAGAGTCTATGCTCTATAACTTTCTTTCCATTAAACAAGATGCTGCCAAAAAAGGGGCTGCAGATGAGTTACTGAAGTATACAGATACTTTTACAAAAAATGCACTCATCGCTTTGACCAAGCCGGATTCTGAGACTGCACAAGAAGTTGGTAAGAACAATTTTTCAGAAGCAATCTCATACATTTGAATAAGATGTCTTATATTCAATGGATTATGAAGAGTGTGGATTCTAGCATATAGATATCTCCCCAAAAGATGCATAGCGTCTGTATATAAAGGCATTTTATAGCATAGACTATGCTTTTCATTTTTAAGGCTCTCCCCACATCTATATCAGGTGCAATGAGAAGCATCGTCACCTTCTTGGCCTTTTCCATATCCTTGTGCAAAAGCTTCCCAAGCTCATGCTGGCCCAAAACATTATCTATGTAAATAAAGGTGGGCACCTTCTAGCTGCCCATCCTCATGCTTCCTAATATCGGGAAAGGTCTCTCCATGTTTAATCAAATATTTGTAAATCAATCTCTGCAACTCTATTTTCTTTGGAATTGAATGATTGAATCTATATTTTCTAAGAGTTAAACTATAGAATGTTTACATCCTTCAATGGCAAGGAGTGAAACGACTGCATCTGGTCCTCTATTACCATTACATACATTTTATTTCACTTGTATCATGGATAAACTTGTCCTCTATTGGGCAATACATTTTATTTCACTTGTACCATAGATAAACTTGTCCTCTATTGAGCAATGTCCACCAGTAATTTTTATTTGGCTTGCCTGATAGATAAACCTGAGCAATCTCCACCACTACTTTTTATTTCCAGAATCTTCATTGATAAAGCCAATATTGAAGGGAATAAATCTACACATTAAAACTGGAGAAAAGGTAGCAATTTGTGGCTCAGTGGGATGAGGGAAATATGCTATGCTATATACAATTCTTGGAGAAATCCCAAAAAATTCAGGAGATGTAAGTTGAACGGTAACTACTCTTCTTGAGCAAAAGTAACCATTTCATAGTTCAACAAGATTGTAGACGCAACTTTTTTGCCTTCTATATACATAAATTCTTCCATAAACTTTTTGATTGGACTACGTGCATGTTGAAGTATATGGCAATGTTGCCTACGTGGCACAAACAACTTGGATTCAGAGTGGTACTGTCAGAGAACATACTCTATGGGAAACCAATGGACAAAATTCAATATAAGAAGGCAATAAAAGCTTGTGCATTAGACAAGGATATAGAGAGTTTTACTCATGGAGATATGACGAAGATTGGGGAGAGAGGACTGAATATGAGTGGATGACAAAAACAGAGGATTCAGTTGGCTAGAGCAGTAAGTTTTGGAATTCTGCCATATGACTGAACATCTTATTCAATTGGGTAGAATTTAGTTGGTTTTCCTTGTGGAATCCAGCATATAGATATCTCCCCAAAAGATGCATAGCGTCTGTATAGAAAGGCCTTTTATAGCATAGACTATGCTTTTCAATTTTAAGGCTCTCCCCACATCTATATTAGGTGCAGTGAGAAGCATCGTCACCTTCTTGGAATTTTCGATATCCTTGCGCAAAAGTTGCCCAAGCTCACGCTGGCCCAAAACATTATCTATGTAAATAAAGGCAGGCACCTTCTAGCTGCCCATCCTCATGCTTCCTACTATCGGGAAAGGTCTCTCCATGTTTAATCAAATATTTGTAAATCAATCTCTCCAACTCTATTTTCTTTGGAATTGAATGATTGAATCTATATTTTCTAAGAGTTAAACTATAGAATGTTTACATCCTTGAATGCCAAGGAGTGAAACGACTGCATCTGGTCCTCTATCACCAGTACATACATTTTATTTCACTTGTACCATGGATAAACTTGTCCTCTATTGGGAAATACATTTTATTTCACTTGTACCATAGATAAACTTGTCCTCTATTGAGCAATGTCCACCAGTACCTTTTATTTGGCTTGCCTGATAGATAAACCTAGGGAATTTCCACCACTACTTTTTATTTCCATAATCTTCGTTGGCAAAGCCAATATTGAAGGGAATAAATCTGCACATTAAAACTGGAGAAAAGGTAGCTGTTTGTGGCTCAGTGGGATCAGGGAAATCTGCTCTGCTATATACAATTCTTGGAGAAATCCCAAAAATTTCAGGAGATGTAAGTTGAACATTAACTACTCTTCTCGAGAAAAAGTAACCATTTCATAGTTCAACAAGATTGTAGACGCAACTTTTTTGCTTTCTATATACATAAATTCTTCCATAAACTTTTTGATTGGACTACGTGCAGGTTGAAGTATATGGCAATGTTGCCTACGTGGCACAAACAACTTGGATTTAGAGTGGTACTGTCAGAGATAACATACTCTATGGGAAACTGATGGGCAAAATTCAATATAAGAAGGCAATAAAATCTTGTGCATTAGACAAGGATATAGAGAGTTTTGCTCATGGAGATATGATGGAGATTGGGGAGAGAGGATTGAATATGAGTGGAGGACAAAAACAGAGGATTCAGTTGGCTAGAGAAGTATATAACGATGTTTCTGTTTCCTTGGTTGAGTGCAGGTTTCAGTTGATCAAATAAAAGATGCAAATAAGTACACTGATGACACCATCTATGCTGGAGAAAATCTTATAATTCCTTGAGAGGGATATGGGAGCTCAGATTATATTTGAAAGTTTGTAGTACAGGTTGTCATGGAATGTGTATGCAGTAATTTTCACAACAGCCTCAAGTCCCCAGTCTTGTTTAGATATAAGAGATCGTCCAATCCAGTTTGAGTTTTGGATTGTTTATGGTAGGTTATCTATCACAAATTTTAAGGAAATATGTGATAAGCCAGTTGGAAATGTATTTGTTTTATTTATACAGATTTCTTTTAGATTTGTTGCTCAGGCGCATGATGTCATGTTCTAGAGATACCCTGTCCATGTATCTTTACTATCTCGTAAAATGAAAGTTGAATGCTAATCATGCCAGAGTCTAGTGATGCTTTGGAAACTCATGTAGCAAATGGGTGATTGGTGTTCCCTACATGACAACGCTACCCTGAGTTTATTAATAAGCTTTATCGTTGTATTGAACTCTTGTATTTTGGTGAGTGGTCTGACTCTATTTATCAAGTATCTTTATTCTTTGTCCCACCTTATTGTAGAGCATTTCTTAGCGTAGTTGTTGTTCAGCTTTTTGAATGCATGTGAAACTAAGTTGCCATGTTGTTCCCTTCTATCCATTGTATAAGACTTGTGTAACTGGTTCTGTTTCCTTGGTTGAGTGCAGGTTTTAGTTGATCAAATAAAAGCTGCAAATAAGTACACTGATGACACCATCTATGCTGGACAAAAACTTATAATTCCTTGAGAGGGATATGGGACCTCAGATTATATTTGAAATTTTGTAGTATAGGTTGTCATGGAATGTGTATGCAATAATTTGCACAACAGCCTCAAGTCCCCAGTCTTGTTTAGATATAAGAGATCGTCCAATCCAATTTGAGTTTTGGATTGTTTATGGTAGGTTATCTATCACAAATTTTAATGAAATATGTGATAAGCCAGTTGGAAATGTATTTGTTTTGTTTATAATTTGTTACTCAGGGGCATGATGTCATGTTCTAGAGATACCATGTCCATGTCTCTTTACTATTTCGTAAAATGCAAGTTGAATGCTAATCATGCCAGAGTCCAGTGATGCTTTGGAAACTCATGTAGCAAATGGGTGATTGGTGTGCCCTGCATGACAATGCTACCCTGCGTTTA
>APFE030641824.1:87571-150333 GCA_000404065.3 Pinus taeda | reverse complement strand
CATGTGAAACTAAGTTGCCATTTTGTTCCCTTCTATCCATTGTATAAGACTTGTGTAACTGGTTCTGTTTCCTTGGTTGAGTGTAGGTTTCAGTTGATCAAATAAAAGCTGTAAATAAGTACACTAATGACACCATCTATGCTGGAGAAAAACTTATAATTCCTTGAGAGGGATATGGGGGCTCAGATTATATTTGAAAGTTTGTAGTACAGGTTGTCATGGAATGTGTATGCAGTAATTTTCACAATAGCCTCAAGTCCCCAGTCTTGTTTAGATATAAGAGATCGTCCAGTCCAGTTTGAGTTTTAGATTGTTTATGGTAGGTTATCTATCACAAATTTTAAGGAAATATGTGATAAGCCAGTTGGAAATGTAGTTGTTTTGTTTATAATTTGTTACTCAGGGGCATGATGTCATGTTCTAGAGATACCATGTCCATATCTCTTTACTATTTTGTAAAATGCAAGTTGAATGCTAATCATGCCAGAGTCTAGGATGCTTTGGAAACTCATGTAGCAAATGGGTGATTGGTGTTCCTTGCATGACAATGCTACCCTGCGTTTATTAATAAGCTTTATTGTTGTATTGAACTCTTGTATTTTGGTGAGTGGTCTGACTCTATTTATCAAGTATCTTTATTCTTTGTCCCACCTTATTGTAGAGCATTTCTTAGCGTAGTTGTTGTTCAGATTTTTGAATGCATGTGAAACTAAGTTGCCATGTTGTTCCCTTCTATCCATTGTATAAGACTTGTGTAACTGGTTTTGTTTCCTTGGTTGAGTGCAGGTTTCAATTGATCAAATAAAAGTTGCAAATAAGTACGCTGATGACACCATCTATGCTCGAGAAAAACATATAATTCCTTGAGAGGGATATGGGAGCTCAGATTATATTTGAAAGTTTGTAGTATAGGTTGTCATGGAATGTGTATGCAATAATTTGCACAACAACCTCAAGTCCCCAGTCTTGTTTAGATATAAGAGATCGTGCAGTCCAGTTTGAGTTTTGGATTATTTATGGTAGGTTATCTATCACAAATTTTAATGAAATATGTGATAAGCCAGTTGGAAATGTATTTGTTTCGTTTATAATTTGTTACTCAGGGGCATGATGTCATGTTCTAGAGATACCCTGTCCATGTATCTTTACTATCTCATAAAATACAAGTTGAATGCTAACCATGCCAGAGTCCAGTGATGCTTTGGAAACTCATGTAGCAAATGGGTGATTGGTGTGCCATGCATGACAATGCTACCCTGCGTTTATTAATAAGATTTATCGTTGTATTGAACTCTTGTATTTGGTGCCTCCAAAATTATTGAACTCTTGTATTTGGTGCCTCCAGAATTATTAATTTCCAACCCTTATTGCGATGTGAATGATTAGTATTTGTCATTTGGTATGCATAACAAGCTTTAACTTCTTTTGATAATAAAAAAATGCAGGCTGCATACTGGCATTTGCCTCTCAACTGGACTATTTAATGGTTATTTTCCACAAGTAAATAAACAGTCTTCATTTCAGATGGCATTTTCTCTTTGAAACTGTGCCTCTGGACAACAGCCTGCTAACTTAACTGAACATTCATAAAGCTCTGCCAAATCTTAGTAGTTCACGGCCTATTTTAAATTCTATCAAACTTATTCGAACTAACACAATATTTACTTAAGCGGGGTCATTTCACACTTCTTAGTACAATAGAATGATCTTTCTTGAAATAGAATAAGTACTTCAAAAAATTACCTATGAATTTTACTCATAGTTATTTGACTTTAACCTTAACAAAATCCTCTGCGGAATCCCTATATGTCTTCTGGTACAATGTGTCCCTTGTTTTACCCAAAAAAGAAGAAGCAAAAAGGGCATCCTGGCCTTGCACAGCCGGACATTAGAAACTAAGGAATTGACAACAACCATAAAAGGAGGATTGGAAAGGAGGAGACTCTTCCTGTAGCCTGAAATCTTAAATAATCCCCAAAGTTTTCTTAGCTTTTCATAGAATTAACAAACGCTCATATCCTTTTTACAATGTAATTGAATTAACACCTGAAAATAAAAAAACCTCAAGAAAAGATTTGCACAATCTTTCATTTACAGAAGAGGCCAGCAAATTTTCAATTTTTCAGAATTTGGCCATAATTTTAAGGTTGAACAGCGTAACCTTAATCCCTAACCCCAGAAATAAATATCCCACTAAACCCCAAGTAATACATATAAGATCAGACTGCAAGCCAAAGAACTCAGTTTTTGAAATTTTTCACACTGCTGGATTGTTTGAGGAAGAGAAGCCCTTGTAGCCCTTGTACGGGTACCCTGCAATTCTCGAATAATAGAACCCTGGGACAAATAGGATTGTTCCCAACAACGCAAACAACATAGTTGAACAACAATAAGTAGAAATCCCACAAAAATAAAATCAGATATAACGCTCAATCTTCAGCAGTAAAACAACACCGATATAAGAGGCCAAAAAATCCAAAAACAGATTTGAGAAATAGAAGAAAAATGAAATGCTTTATTTCCAAAAATCATAGACAGACCATGAGTTCTGTCACCGCCGATTTGCTGAGAGAACATGAAGAGGCCAATGGCAATGACGATGGTGCCGAGGATTAACAGTGCAACTACAATATTATGGTTAATTGTCGATAGATGTTTAGTTTCAATGGGGAACACAAGCAAGAGAATCTTTGTGATCAACACACACCCACTGAAAATTAGCATCATTAAAACTATTGAAATTCTTTGGTACAAGAGTCCTGCAATAATTCAATTATAAGAATAATATAACAATAAATTTTTTTTTGATAAGAAATACACACAAGACATAAAAATGATTTACTTACAATTGGATTTTGCAAGAATATCTCAAACAATTGTTTTATAATTTAAAACTGAAACTAAATACACAAAGAAATGCAAGGCATAACAATGATTTATTTTTTTTTTGTTTTTTTTGTTTTTAATAATAAATACACACAAGACATAACAATAATTTATTTGAATTAGATTTTGAAACAATATCTCAACAATTATTTTATAATTTAAAAATGAAACTAAATACACAATATTTCAACAATTGTTTTATAATTTAAAAATGAAATTAAATACACAAAGAAATGCAAGGCATAACAATGATTTACTTACAATTATATTTTGAAATAATATCTTAGAATTTGATTACTATTTAAAACTGAAACTAGTATTAAAAGAAGTTTAAAAAACTTATTTTTCTTATGAAATGAAAAAGCCTAGATGGTGGAAAGTAACTATGCAACTAAAGAGAGTGTTATGTGTTTTTATATCTAGAAATGCAGAGTGTTATTACACAAAGGCCCATGCATGAGAAGGTAAGGTAGATGGAAAAGTGATAGAGTACTTTGTGAAGAAGACTATTATGTTGTCGTAAATTATATTTTTATTTTGACATAAATTTTCAAAATGTAGGAAAGTAGAGAGAGAGTGTTATGAGTTTATCTCTAGGAATCTAGAGTGTGATGATAGAAGGTCATGTATGTATGAGAAGGTAGATGGAAATTCCAAGTCATATATGAGTAGGTAGGGTAATTTAGATATATTATTATTCTCCAAGGACCACGGAGCTAACTGAAATCCATTTTTATATGATTTGTGACATAGGCAGAGTTAGTCAATATTACCATACGAGGAGTAATGAACAAGAGATGTTTTTGTGTACGATGTTGCCATGGAATATAATCGGCATAGGATTAGTGTGGGTTGGAGGACAATACAGAGCTCCTTCATGAGCCCAAGCATTTGTTTTCATCTCCTTATTGACCACCTGTAGCGTCATAAGGAATATATCCTGGCAGGGATTCAGTTCATCACAATGTGATATGGTTTAAGGTCTTCATATTTCTAGGCAAATACATTAGAATGTTGTTTTAAAAGATTAACATACCTCTCCTTAAAATTTTATATATCGATATGGATACCCAATTGTTGTTCACATGAATTCATTTGTTTAACTTCACCTTCAACTAGGCAATCTTTAAGGTATCTAAACAAGTTCAATGGATATTTATGACTACTTTTATTCCATTTCATAGCCACTTTAACCCCCGAATAGGGTTTTCGACATGGCTTCCTCAATTCAAACTCATTATCATCAACCCTTGCCTTCAAAAAAGCCCATTCACATTTCAATATTCTTCCACACACTATGCCTTACGGCATTTCCTTTGCAACATTAGGTGCAAATGCTAGTTAGTTTCCTAATTGAAGTTAAAATTTCCATATATGATATCCAATAGATATTATACCTAAACATTAACCAAAATATTACTTCTTTAAGGTATAAAACATTGTTCAAAAAAGATATCACTCGACAATATCAAAAAAAATTTGTTGCCCCCCAACACTAGATAGAAATGCTTAATATGGGTTATATTGGATTCATCTTTCATACCATGGTAAAATTATATGCAATTCACAAGCTATTCATTATGGATATATGTACTATTAAAAAATAGAGCACATGGCAGGACATAAGAACTTGGAAGAAAAGACCTTAAGCCATATCCTACACAATAGTACATGGATGAAGCCACCTCAAAAAATGAAATTTACTCTCGCATTGACACCTCATCAAGAGATAAGGCAAGAAGGAGGAAAACTAGGACCTAATCCACACTTGGGATAAATAATATATCCTATATGTGAAATATATAAGGGTGGTGTAGGACTTCATGATTGTATAGGAATTCAATTGTGAACAATTACATTGACAAGACAAGAAGAACACTGAAGAAACTCATATAATATCCATGTCTTCATGTTGAAACTCCTGATTTGAGCCTTGATGACTAAATTTTCATGATTAAAACTCGATAAATCTAAAAAATCTCATTATATAAACATGTGAACCAAAACAACTATAATTTTTCATTAATGGGAACTCTAATATCTAATGAGAGTGAATCATGAGAAGTGAGCCAATAGAAAGTCTAACACATTCCTAAAAATGTCACTCAATAAAATGCCAAGCAACAATGCAGATGGATCTAGCTATCATATGGAAGGTCAAATGACCATCCAAGTGAACAAAATGCCCATGTTAGGTCTAGTGGACTAGCTATAGCTCAAAATAAGCAGCATGGGAGCTTGAAGATCTATGTGAGAAGCATACATGCATTTATTTTGAATTTTGATGTAACTATGTATATGTGTACATCTACATGGTGTTGAGCACTAATGAGAATACTAAAGTAAGGGAAAGGGGAATGTGATATCATAGGTTTTTATCCCCAATTTAATAAATTATATTTGTACATGATGAAGGGTTTGAGAGTTACATATTTATAATAAAACCATCACTGACTGTAGATAGACAAGTATTCGAGTATAAGGGGGATATGATCCCAAAAAATAAAGGTAGCTAGGGAGGCTAGACCTTTGGTTTATATTTTATTCAACCCATTTTGGAAAATGAAGGGAAAAAATATGGTTATGTGAGTCTCTTAGGTGAGACCATGTGCCATTTTGAGAACACAAATATTTATCCATATCTTTTGAGTTTTATGGGGTCACTTTGTTCATTCTTCACTTTCATTAAAATGTTCTTTCTTCTTAGAGAGAATGGGAGTTTTATGGGAAGGATTCATTGTTTTAAATGTATGTTAATACTTGTTATGTTCTAGTTAAGAAATGTTTGAGAACTCAAATTCATTGATATTACTAGTGTACTTGTCTATAGGTTGTTAGTCTCTAGAGCTTATAACATTGAGATTTCCTTACTAATAGCACTAGATCATTAGACAAAAATGGAATAGCCTAAGGGATTGTATTGAAAAGAAAGGGATCCCCTTCTTTGTGTTGCATAAGATTAAAGGGAAGGAGAGCTAAAAGTTGAGATTTCCCTTGGATTGGTTGAGTATCTCTAGAAGTTATGACTACTATGTAAACTATGTGAATAGAGAAAGCCTAATAGATGATTGTCTGTGAGTTATAGATTTGGCCTGGGGGCCCAACCTTATGGTATCATAAACTTAGCTTGAGGGTGCTCTGTTGTAGAGAGTGAATGTCCAACAAATCCTATTATTGGTTGGAATGTATAACGCTTACACTCGTTGAATCATTCATTAAAAGATAACTACTTTATGTGCTCTTGTGTGTTTAGATTTTTGATGTGTAAATAAATGACTATCAATATTTCAATGTTAAGCATGCTTATAAGCAATTGCATTGTATATATGTATGATTCTTGGTATTTGCATGAGTTCTGGTACAACATGTATGGTCTCTTTATTTCCTAGTTTTAAAGGAATGTTCACAAAGCTCAAATTATGGCAAGGAGCGAAGTTTTTAAGTGCTTAAGGCATGGGAACATTGTAGTTATGTGCCTTGGGTGTGCCACATATTGGTACTAGAGCAGTAACGTGCTTTAAGTGGGTACTTGGAGACATTATTGTAACATCACCCGACCCCTTAGGTTACCATTACATGAATGGGGTAATTATTATTACCATTATCATTTTTGTCGAGTTATCCTTATGCCTGCCGAAATCCAACGAGCTTTCACTCTTTGCTTTAGCCAATGCCTTCAGAGTGGTTCCCACTAGACACATCACCTTGCTTACTCTCTCCTGATGGTTCTCAAAATACGTGTTTGGTTACCTGACGACTACTTTGCACCAGGTTTACTGGACAATGGGCCCCTCCTACCTCTTCCTCATAGGCCCAGGGTTGTCTGCCAATCGTTGTTGCCACAAGTTCACATTATCTCGACACCTTGTCTCTTGCAATGACTCCTTATTAGGTTAGGAACACAACGTCATTCTGACCTGGTTGTGGGTCCTCCATCTACTAATGAAAGCTCTATTGTGCTTGCATGTATGGAAACACAGCTGACCCATGTTATCTCATTCAGTCCCTTTCGATGCACTACCAAAATCCCCCTTTACTTCCCACTAGGTATCACTTATCGGGCTTGTGTGGATGGTGGGGTCGTATGGTCTCTTCCCCATAAGTCTACCACATCCAATTCCCTACTACCACCATGACCACTCCCATGTCATCCTACTCCCACGATGACCTGTTATGAAACCAGCTCAAGAAAAGATAGATCAACGCCTTAGAATTCAGCCTCTTTGAGGGGGAAACCTCCTGTACATTACATAAATGAACAATTCTTGGATGATACAAATGAAAAGACCTCCTTTCTATATAGAGGAGTCTAAGGGATCATTATATAATCAGAGCCTACATAACAATAATAATGTAAGGGCACAATAATAAAAATAGTGGGCTTCTATGGGGCACAATAGTAATAATATGGGCACTACATGGGTACATCAATATAATAAGGGGGTTGTACTAATAATAATAAGGGGTTACACTAGTAGTATGGGGGCCTAACATGCCCCTCTCCTTCAAAACGTGTTGTCCTCAACACTTGAGTAGTTCTTGATTCTTTTGTATAAACTTCTTATCCTCCGATGTGGAATCTTCAGTAGGTAAGTTCTTCCACTTGATGAGATACTCTGAAATTGATTGATTTCGTAGCTGTCGGGTTCTTGTTTCTATGACTGCTCCAGGTTCCAATATGATTTTCCTTTCTCTTCAATTTCTGGCAATATTGTTTGAATTGGGATGTTTTGCAACTTTTGAATAAGTGGCCATACTTCTTCATCCTTCTTCGATTCATCCCTTGCTTCGTTTATCCAATCTGGTTGGAAAATAGAAATAGCACAAAACAATGCTTCCACATCCTCATCCTTGAAGAGTCTTCCCATTCGGTAAGGTCGCCATTTTTTAAGTGCATGTAGTATTGCCAACATTTCCTTCTCATAAATAGCTTGCTTGAGATGTAGCAGTAAAAATACCCAATCACCTACATCAAAACATTTTTCACTATGATGTTGATCTATGTTTTGTTTCGTTTGATTTTGCACCAAAGTGGCGTTATCCTTTAAAAGTTGGAGAACTTGTTGTTGATGCTCGATGCGATCTTTCACTACTTGAACCTTTTTCTTCTTGATATGCCCTTCTATCTCTAGAGTTTGGGGAGTAGTAAGTTCTTCCAATCCTTTACAAGATATGGTCGGATTCATTTCTTGATGCTTGATTTGATCTTTCACTTCTTGAACATTTTTCTTCTTGATATGTCCTTCTATCTTAATAGTTTGAGGAGTGGTAATTTCGACCAATGAATTGCAAGATATGGTTGGATTCATTTCTTCTTTCTTGATGTGATCTTTCACTTCTTGCACCTTTTTCTTCTTGATATGTCCTTCTATCTTGAGAGTTTGAGGAGTGGTAATTCTTGTCAATTCTTGACAAGATATGGTCTGATTCATTTCTTCTTTCTCTGGGGTGGGGTCCTGGCGTATATCTTCTTCTTTTGATGTTTCTTGATCCTTTTCTTCCTCATATTCATAATCTATGTAAAATAATTTCTTCTCAGCACACTTATGACCTTTAGTGCATTTGCTATCAGAATTGTAACAAAGCTCTTTTTTCTCTTTTTTCTTCCAATGGTTGTGGTGTAACCCTTGTAGGTTGTAGAATTCTAGGAGAAACAACACTTCCATCTTTATAGTTGTGAGGGGTAGAATTCCTTGTTGCCATAATTTTACTTTCCAAAATGTAACAAATCCCTTTTACTATTTCCAATTGTTGTGGTGTTGCTATAAAGAAGGTGTTGCTCTTTGTATCCTCATAATGTGCTATCATTTCCTCCGTGAAAATTGACCATGTAACAAGTTTTTTACGAGAACAAAGCCCTTTATACCATAAAAATTGATCCGGTTCTAAATATGAAGATGCAATACATACCTTTTGTAACAATGGTACACCATGTAGATCAAATATTGCTCCATCTGACGTATCCAATTTACCGGATCCTTGCCATCAAACTTCCTCATCTTGCTTTTTCTTGATTTTAGGAGCTTGATCTTGAAATGACCGTAATTCTGTACTTTCAGATCTTTAAGTTCTGAAACTATGATCTGTATTATTCCTCTGTGTCCTCTTTCCAGTGCCACTAGTCTAACCCCAATTGGATTCTCCAATGAAGCGTTATGCCAAATCTCCCACAGTGACCTGATTATAGACTAATTCAGTAGAGCGAACTTGTACAACATGCCACGTGTCCCTTTTTTGACCTTTACCTCTGAAAAATATACAAAAGAAACTATCTTATGTCCTATTTCTGTACTTTCTTACGAAATTTCAATCGGATGCTCAGAGAGAACGTTATGACGATTTTCCCCAGGTCACTTGTTTTGAATGTAATTCAGGATTTTGCAAAAGGACCAACTTCCTCAGATCATATATCCGATAATGTAGCGCAAACGGCTCTGAACTTCGGACCCAAGATTCAGCGCGATGTCTTCTCAAATGGGTTTTTTTGTCGATTCCTGAAACATCGCAGAACAAAAGTTATAGCAAAAATGTCACGATGACCTGTTTGGAGCAGTGAAACCCTAGAATCCAAAGCTCTAATACCAAATGTTATGGAACCAGCTCAAGAAAAGATAGAAAAGATAGATCAATGCCTTAGAATTCAGCCTCTTCGAGGGGGCAACCTCCTGTACATTACATAAATGAACAATTCTTGGATGATACAAATGAAAAGACCTCCTTTCTATATATAGGAGTCTAAGGGCTCATATATAATTAGAGCCTACATAACAATAATAATGTAAGGGCACAATAATAACAATAGTGGGCTTCTATGGGGCACAATAGTAACAATATGGGCACTACATGGGTACATCAATATAATAAGGGGGTTGTACTAATAATAATAAGGGGTTACACTAGTAGTATAGGGGCCTAACAAATTCTACCACATCCAATTCCCTACTACCACCATGACCACTCCCATGTCATCCTGCTCCCCTCCATCCTGATGCTTGCAATTTCCTACCCTCTTAATCTCTTTTGGGGTCATGGTGTCGGGCCTATGTGGGTGTGGTCCAACCTTCTATCTAATAAGAATGTTGTCGGGGCATGTCATTGTGTCGCATCATCCCATTTCCTTTCGCTTGACTTCCCTCTGCTCACACCCTTGGGAACATTCCAGGTAAAACTTCTAGGCTCCCACCTCCTAACCATGTGTTTTAATGGGTCAAACCCCTACACATCCCTTGCTCTTGATTTTGATACATGGTGCCACTACCACAACATCTCTCATTATACTCCCTTCCACCTTCACCTTATGTGACTTATCTGGGGTGAACCTAAAGGGGTGACCTGTTAGGTGGGTCCATCCTTAGCTAATAACATAACGGTTAGGGTTACATGGACGACAATTTGTCATGTTTATTGTTATTCCAGTTACTCCCTTTGCTTCTCATAACCATCCTTCCGGGCCACGTCAACACTCTTGCGACTAATCACATAAAGGGGAAATCAGCCACGCCAATGGAAGGTGTCCATGGCTAGGGCTTGATCCGCAAAAAGATAAGGTTTCATAATATTTTCTTACAAGTTTAGGGCTCGGTTCCTCTACACCACCACATGTGTTTCATTCTCATTCTTTGTCATGGCTCGACTAAGGGACTTTGGCCCTGCCTAATGTGATGTTTTAGAAGGAGAATTCTACGATTGCCCCAAAGACAAGTTTTTATGTTGCATAGACTTCCTCAATTTGGTCTTATCGGCCATGAATTTGTCTCAGAGGTTCATCAGGCCTCCAGATCAATGTCAAGGCTTCATGTTGACTTTAATGGTTTATTAAGATGTTCCATGGTGCTGCCCCTCTTGAACTTGGATGAATCCAACTCTAAGGAGTTCATGGCTTGCCTACATTCCCTATTCTCGAACATGGAATTCCACACATGCCAGCATAGGTGCTCTTGCGACCATTACCTACCACGAGCTTGGTGTGAGATCCTAAGAGGTCTCCACCTTGCTTGCCACACATTGCTAGTACTAGAATCCATGCTGAGCCTATTAAAAACTCCATGGCATTGCACATAACCGTTTGGTCCCTCACCAGTGACACTAGGATGCCAACAAAAGATATCTAGTCTGCTGAGAATGCAAGGTTGAAGGTCATTTAAGTAAAGATGATAAGATCATCTGGCCCCAAGGGAAACAACCCTCAACGTTAATGCAATGTCTGGCATGTGGCAAAACAACTTATAACACAAGCAAATAAATGTATGTAAATGAATGAAAACCTTGCTAAGAAGACGGTCTTCCATGTAACTGTATCACATTAATAAAAAGGGTCTATAAGCCCACTAATTTCAAGCTTATTTCCAAGCTCTTATGGCTTCCACTACCACCTGTATCAAGTTATGATATTTCTCTTTTATTTATTTATGTGCAACTTACAACATTGTTAAACATTTATTCAAAGTAATGGTTAGCTCAATAACATAGCATAGTCCTTATCCTCATGTGGTTCTTTACACACTTTATATGTTAAACATTCTTTGTTCAACATCATTAAGCTAAATCACACATCATTTATTTCCAGATTCATGAGCTCGTGCTTACTTAGTTCATCATTAGTGTCATTCATTTAAAATACGCGACACATACATAGATATGCTAGACATGTCCATTAGTGACATCTCCCCACAGAGGGGTAGCCACATGTTCAAGCATCAACAACACAAATGCAATCCCAAAAATTCTAGAACGATTACAATAAGAGATGCATCATACATTCATCAATAGATAAGCAAGTATAAGAAAATACTTATATTTGAACTTGTAAGGAAACTTAGTCTAGGAAAAGGACTCTTCACCTAAACATAAATAGTTGCAACCACACTTACTTGCAGTTGTCACCCTTGAGCCAGATTCCAAAATATAAGGGGGATGCTTGCTTAAGGGATCAAACCATCAGTTTCCAATTGAAACAAGGATTCTATAGGACCTCCTTCCTCAATCCCTCCAACTAAACAATGCTTCCTTCAAAAACATAGGGAGTGTAGAGGTACTCCACCTCACCCCAAGTGCTCACATTGAGATTCACCCCCTTCTAGGGAGTCCTAAATTCACTGTTACAATAATGCAGTAACCACAAGAATTGAATCAAGTATTCCTTTGACGTTACTTCAGGATGATCACTTCCCAAGCTATTACAGGGCTCAAGAGTCTACTATCTCAACCCATAACCTCCAAGGGACCTAAGTTGTTACAGGGCTCCAGAGATTCCATCCCAACCCACAACCTTCAGGGACCCAAGCTTTTACAAGGATCGAAAGACCTTTGTCTCAACCCACATCCTTTAGGGACCCAATTTGTTATAGGGCTCTAGAGACCTTTGTCTCAACCCACATCCTCTAGGGATCCAAGTTGTTACAAGGCTCCAAGGATCCTATCTCAACCCACAACCTCTAGGGAACCCAAGCTGTTATAGGGCTCCAAAGACTAGAAGTTCAACCCACAACCTCTAGTGAACCAACAAACCAATCCCCTTCTCTTCTCTTCTCTTCAAAGCTACCTGTTGATTTTCTCTCCCTCGCTGCTCGAGTCTCCTATGCCTTCTCTATTTGCCTCTTTCTCTCTTGAATCAATTCCCCTCAATGCTTCTAGCACTTCCCTTTGAATCAATCCTCCTATTGTCTTTTCCTTGTTTTGCATTTGTTGTTGTGTCCTTGCTGACTTGCAATATGCAATCTCTTTATTAGATTGTTTTTCCTCTTTTCTTGTTGTTGTTTCTCAAACAACATGGGTATGTGTACTTTCTTTTGCATCCCATTCAATTTCAAGGATCAATTCATTAAATTCATGCACCAACCAACCTTTAATGGTTGTCCAAACAATTCAGGTTTCCTACACTAGACCTAACCAAGAAATCCTCCTCCTGAGCTCTGGAATCTGTGTCCTTTTTTACTCTGTCCCCCTTTTCTTAAATTTCACATGTAGCAGAAATATTTACAATTTATTTTATGGGAGGGCATGGATGGGGTTGTCACAATTACAATAAACAAGCCACTTGGTTTAATCTTGGGTAAAGCATCTACAATATGTCACTTCAGCGATTCTTGAGTAGGGTTACAAGATATGTCACTTTGGAGTTTCTTAAGTAGAGCTTGTGGCATGTGTAACTTGGGGGATTCTTGGGAATATCCCATGGGATGTGTTCTAGGGGATTCTTGAATAGATTTCATGGGTCTATATGACGTTGGGCAATATGTTATAAAGCTTGTGGTACATGTCTCTTTAAACATTCACAAGTAACATGTTGCTTCAGATATTTTTTGGTACAACCCATGGAATGTGTTACTTTGAAGATTCTTAAAGAAAACCGATAAGACATGGGTTTCAGAAATTTTCTTACAAAATTTGTAATACTAAATCACAATTAAATTAAATTAAAAATTTTTATAAAAAAATATTTAAATATCATAATATAAATTTTTACTTTCAAATTTCAAATATCCTTATACTTACTTTATATTACTAAAACTAACTATATATTTAAATAAATAAATAATTTCTAAATTTAAAAATAATCTAATAATAAAAATAATATAAAATTCTCAACATATATTCAAAAAAATTATACCATTATAAACCTTTTATTTTATAATATTATAAATTACAACTTACCTATTTATCCAAAATCTTCATTTAATATCTCACTTGTTAAAATTTTCTCCTTTAATATCTCACTTTATATCAAAACAAAAGAATTACAAATATTATAAATTACATTTTGCCTTGTTCCAAAATCTTCTTTTTAATATCTCACTTTATATCAACAAAAGATACCAAATATTATAAATTACATTTTGCCTGTTTGTCCAAAATCTTCTCTTTTAATATCTCACTTTTTAAAATCTCAAAAAAAATAAATAAAATAAATCTTCCCCTTTAATTGTGTCACTTTATTAAAACAATCAAACTCACTTAACCATTATAAAAAATTATTTAATAATATTATAAATTTCGTCCAAATTCTTCTCCTTTAATACCTCACTTTTTATATTTATATATATAGTACTATTAAAATGACTACCCACCTCCTTACAACTAATCTCACACATATTTTCACCACAAAGGCATCATCCAAGATTTACAATAGCATAAAAGGGACCATACACGCACAAATTATAGGTGTCACCTTTGAATGCTCATTAAATATATAATATTCCCTACCCGATTCTGCGGAACAGGTGGTATAGTTAGCCTATATAAACACCCTTCTACCGAGCAAAGGAATCCATACTTAACAAGTCAGTGATAACATGAGTCAAACGGTAGCATCGAGCGCAAGTGGACGGCCACACCAGAGAATAAAAAGAGAGAAATATGAGGAGCAAACAAGCAAAGTGCCGAACCAATGAAGTTGCAAGGAATGGGTGGTAAGCACAATGGTGGTTCTCACAGTTGCGAAGGTGGGAAATTTTGGGGTTTAGGACAACTTAAATCCAACCAAAGCTTCTTCCCAACAGTAAATGGAAAGTTAGGGGGTAACGCTAAATTCAAATCCAACGCCACTTTTGGTGTTGAATGTCGAATTTGCGTAGAAATTTTCGTTCCCTGCGAGATCAAACAACCGCTTTGTAGTCGATGTCCATATCAGGTATGCGCGTTCTGTTACCACCGAATTAATAGTGGTGATGGAGATGGTCGGTGCCGAGGGTGCAAGGATTCATATGAGAACAATACTCAGGCTGAGGTGAGGTTAGGTTAATGATAAAAATGGCAGTGTTTGTATTAAAAATAAAACTCAACTATTGGATCATCATTTAAATGGTGGTTTCAAATCTTATTCGATCATCATTTATTTCTTCTCGTTGTCGCTGTTGTTGTTGTTGCTGTTGTTGTTGTCACTGTTGTTCATCTTTTGCCTTTGTTCGATGTTGACCCTGATTTTTCTCTGCTTCTTCCGCAAAGTACGAAATGTCCTATTCTTCATAGTCTTCATCAGGTTCTTCATGGCCCTGCTCAATGAATTTAACATCTCTACTAACAAAAATCTTGTGAGTAGAAGGATTAAATAATCTGTATGTTTTATATGACGAACAATACCCTATAGAAGTACATTTGATGGCTTTTGAGTCTAATTTTCTTCTATCTTCCTTTGGAATGTGGGCAAATGCTTTAGATCCAACTATTCTTAAGTGTTTTATTGCAGGGTTATATCCATATAATGCTTCAAAAGGAGTTTTAAACTCAAAACTTTTTGTAGGACTCTTATTTTTCAAATAAACTGCAGTGTTCACTGCTTCGGCCCAAAAACCATTCGAAAGATTCTTATTTTTCAACATACTTCTAGCACATTCCACCACTGTTCTATTCTTTCTTTCTGTTACTCCATTTTGCTATGGAATATGGGGTATTGTGAACTGCTGCAAAATTCCATGATCTTTACAATATCTTATAAGCTCATCTTTCCTGTATTCTCCCCCTTGATCAGAACAGAGAATTTTTATCTGTTTCCATGTTTGTCTTTCAATCATATTTTTAAACTGCTTAAAGTATTCGAATGTATGACTCTTCTTACTTAAGAAATACACCCAAGAAAACTCCGTACAGTCATCAATAAACAGTAGAAAATACAGTGCACCTCCTAATGATTTTGTGTGCATAGGACCAAAAGGGTCTGTGTGCACTAACTCCAGTATATCCTTCTGTTTCTTTTCTACTCTAACAGGGAATTATTCTCTATGCATTTTTCCTAAAGTACACACATTACAATCATTATGTACTTGTTTTAGCATAGGAAAATCTCTTACCATTTCCTTCCTTTGTAGTAATAACAAATCATTGTAGTTAATGTGGTCGAATCTCTGATGCCAAAACTCTTATGTAGTCAGGCTCGCTGTTGTCAATGCTCAAATTGGTGCAGGTCTCACATCCAACTTGTACAAACCCCCTGTTCGGATCCCTGTAGAAATTGTTTTCATGCCATTTAGCAGATCTTTAATATAACGGTTATATTTTAAAAATTCAACTTTCAAATCTTGATCTATAATCATGGACATAGAAATCAAGTTCTTTGTTATGCCAGGCACATACATTATATTATAAATTTGTTTGATATTTACCATCAGGTAGAATAACAAAAATTTTCCCACATCCTTTGATTTGATAACTTCTATCATCACCTAGGTAAATCTGTGCGCCTTAGTTGATTTCTTTAAAATCTTTCAGCCAATGCTTATTCCCTGTCATGTGCGTTGACGCTCCTGAATCTACATACCAGATATCTGCATCAACATTTTCATCACTATTTGCCATGAACAATCTTAAATTCTGCCCCTGATCACCATTTATGAGATGACTTGCATGTCTTTTTGGCTTCTGTTGTTCTTCATGATATTTATTTTTCCTACACTCCCTGGAAATATGACCCAATTTTCCGCAATAAAAACATTTAGTTTCAAAGTAGTTTTTATTCGGATATATACCTTGGGTCTGATTTGGCCATTTCTGTGAACTTGCTCCGTTTTGCTGTTATGGACTCCCTTTCCCTTTGTAGAAGTTTTTCTTTGCCATCAAAGCAAGCTTGACACTTTGGGGCTTCAGAGTTGATCTCCTCTCTTCTTCCTACATCAGTATATCTATCAGCGCTTCAAAATGCGGGATCTTCTCTTTGGCATTTATCCCAGTGATGAACATTTGATAATCATCAATGACACCATTCATTGTAATGGTTACAAGATCTGAAAATTTGTTTTTCAGATCCTTAATCCTTTCTACGAATGAAGCAATTGTTCCATTCTCCTCCATTTTTATGGATAGGATCTTACTCTTGAGGAACAAAAGATGATTTGAATTCGTGATCTCATACAATTCCTTCAAAATTCCCTAGATCTCGTTAGCTGACTTACCTTCTTTGATTTGCGGTATAATGTAGTCTTTCACTGACATCTTTAACATTCTCTTTGCTCTACTTTCTCATTTCTCCCAATCTAGGACCGATGTTGATCCAGCCGCAGGCCTTAGCGCATCCCCATTCACAATCGTCCAAGCACTCTATGCTTCTAGTAGAGTCTGCATCTTGAACTTCCAATTTGCATAATTGGAACCACCGTGCTTGTTATGCTCATTCATGCATGCGTCAAAAATATTGTTATTCATCTTGGCGATTTAGAAAAAAAAATCGAGAGGTAAAAGAAGTTAAATTTACCCCAAAACTATGACATAGACAGATCACTATTCTTCAATGTTATTTGATCTCGCAGCACACCCGCAAATCACCATGGCTTTCTTCTCAGCCTCCAGATAACCTTCTATTGTCAGCCTCTGCAGCCTTCTCTCGGAGCCTTTTTGTTGTTTACATGATATTCGCAGCTGTACACGTCTTTCCTACGATGAACTGCGATGAAAAAACTAGAAAACATGCGCAAAGGAGCTACAATGCCCTTGTCGCAGAGGTACACACATAACCAATGACGATTGCAGAATCGTTGCAGTTATCTGCCTTACAACTATGATGATCTTGGTTCAAAGGATCACCCACCAGCCAGCGTACAGGTTCCTTAGCCCCGACGCTCTAATACCATGCTAAAAATGGCAATGTTTGTATTAAAAATAAAACCCACTAGTCAACACTACGAAAGAGAGTCTGAACCAGGAGAGTCCGGCTTTGCAAAACGTTCTACATTGTTCATACACATTACACATTAAATAGAAAACATGGCTTTAGGGAAGTTAGAAAAACATCTTAAGAAATAAAAACTAATTCCTATCTTGAAATTACGTGAACCAACTCTACTTATTCTAGAATATTCTCCATTACTTTCAATAGTTAAGATTCCAGGAATAACAACTCCATAAAAAATTTTCCTTATTTTTTTTTAATAATATATATTATTTTATCTTTTGACTTGCCATCATTTCTCATATTGTGAGAAAATGATAATGTTTATTTGTATTATTGCGGTGGACAAAAGCTCTGAGATAATGCAAAAATTCAAAATATGAAAGTGAATAATGGAGAATATTATTAATGTGTCACAGTGATTTATTTTTTTAATAGTTTCTTTTAATAATATGTATTATTTTATGTTTGGACTTACCATCATAAAATGATAATTTTATTTTGTTATTGTGATGGACAAAAGATCTGAGGTGATGCAAAAATTCAAAATAGGAAGGTGAATAATGGAGAATATTATTAATTTGTCATAGTGCAGCAGCTTTTTTTTAACATGATACTTCTCATTATTATTATTGTTAATATGTGACCGTGCAGCAATTTTGTTTTTAACATGATACTTCTAATCTTGTAATCTCCTTTTTTAAATATTATTAAACCATGGTTAGGTTGATGAGACTCTAGCAATGCGAGGGCAACTTGTTTTCAATGTCCTGAGTTATAGGTAGTGTCGTGCATTTTGTAAATATTATCAAACCATGTTTAAGTTGATGAGATGAGACTCTAGCAATGAGAGGGCAACATATTTTCAATGTCCTAATTACTGTTCATTTCACTCCATTCGGATTTGGACGGGTTTGCAATTGAATTTTGAATAGATTAGAAACTTTAACGTTTAAAAGTAAATGGAATTAGTAAAAGCAATTGAAATGGAAGATTATTTTAGTGACGTGAGTATTGATTATGGAATAGATATTGAACCTTCAATAATTTTTTATTTTTAGTTGTTTGTAATTGAATTTTGAATTGATTAGAAACTTTAACATTTAAAAATTACACATTAAAGTAGATGGAATTGGTGAAAGCAATTGAAATAGAAAGATTAATTTAATACTGATGCGAATATTGATCCTCAAAAGTTCTTTTTTTGTTAAATGATCGGAAGCATTTTCATTGTTAAATGTGTTTTTACAATTCAATATAATAAAGGTTATGTGGATAATTTTTAGTCATTATATATAGTAATTTTAAAAAACATGATATTTATATTTCAAATAAATTTAATAATACAGCATGAAGTAAATATAATTAGAAATATAAATGGCAATATCATTAGATATTATTTTGGGATTCAACTGCATTAGTAAGTCATTCACGTATGACCATTTTCATGAGAGGTAGTCGTAACTGACTAATTTCTCATGATTTTTTGAATAGTTCACTTAGCACTCATTGCATCGGGCAATATCATTATATATGAAAGAGATTTGATGTGTTTATATAATATAAAAAGAAGTTGTGAGTTTTGAGTGTTGCAGAGTTGAGTGATGGTACAATAATTTTTTTTTTTTTAAATAATATTAATAAAATTATGTCTTAAGGAATTTGATCTTTCTTGGTGTTTGATTTAACTCTGAGGTTTGCTAATTTATAATAATATTTTGATCATATCTCTTTTGGAAATTTAATGGCTATTTATGAGTGATGGTTATTTGGTCATTATTTGAGTGTGGTTGTTGTTTAGTCTTCTTTCTTCCTCTATGTAAAAGAATAAAAAAGTTATCTTATTGATCATACTCCAATACCCCTTTTACAGGCATTCATAAAAAACAAAAAAACAAATCCTTACTAAGTTAAGGATACATTTCCCTAATTTTTAGGTTGATTTGGAAATATGGGGATTAAGGGCTCTTATCCCTAGCCCCTCGTTGCATGGGAAAGAGGATATTGTGACCAGGAGCTAGCTGTAAGAGGGCTTAATGGAAGACTTACCTTTGATTGATGGAACAAACATTAGAATTCTTAATGGCAATGGCCATGTGATATGTTTCATAGGATTGACATAATATAATAACTAAGTCTAAGTTAAAGGAAATGATAATGGTTAGTTAGTAGCTTTATTAATTGACACAGATAAATAATAGATAAATCTCCATCAATTGACAACTATCAACCAAACTGGCCGAGGAACATGAGCAAAGTTATTGTTTTTTTCTCAACGGCGCAAGTTCAAATGGGGTGGTTAGCTAAGGCTTCTTGGTATCCAATCAACATAATGTTAAATAACAGAGAGTTCCATCCATTGTCGTTTGTTGACTAGACTAGCCTAACCTTTTGGGGTCTCTTTCTTAGTTTCCTAGTTGTTGATGGCCTAATCATGGGTGGTAAGCAGAATGTTGGTTCTCATTGTCACGAAAGTAGGAAATTTTGGCGTTCAAGAAAAGCTAAATTCAACTAAAGCTTCTGAACAAGAAATGGAAAGTGGATGGGTAATGTTAAATTCAAATCCAATTCCAATGTTGGTGTTGAATATTAGACGTGTATTGAAATTTTTTATCCTTTTGAGATAAAGGAACCACTTTGTACTCGGTGTTTGTATTAATTTTGCACATTTTGTAACCATCGAATTAATAGTAGTGATGGAGATGGTTGTTGTCTGAGCTACATGAAATCATATCTGAGCAATTCTAATTACCTAGATGAAGTTGGGTTAAGAAATCTGGAATGACAACTTCATAAGAATCTATTTCTTTTTTTTTAATAGTTTCGCTTGATAATATCTATTATTATATCTTTTGAATTACCATCCTGTCTCATATTGTCATAAAATTATAATGTTTATTTGTGTTATTATGGTGGACAAAATATCTGAGATGATGTGGAAATTAAAAATATAAAGGTGAATAATTGAAAGAAATGAAGGATATTATTAATCTGTGACCGTGCAACAACTTCTCTTTTAACATGATATTTCTCATTATGCATTGCATGAGTGATGTCATGCATCTTGTAATCCCACTTTGTAAATATTATTAAACCATGCTTATGTTGACGAGACTCTCAAAAATATGAGGACAACATGTTTTCAATGTCTTGAGTTATAGTTACTGCTCATTTCATTCCTCTATTAAGGTTTCAATAGAAATTTTAATAATTTTGATCTTAGGTTTGTAACTAAATTTTAAATCATTCGAAATTTTAACATTATACCTCTCATGACACATGTAGTTTTGAAAAAATATATATGAAAGTAGACGGAATTGGTGGAAGCAATTGAAATGGAAATATTATTTTAAGAGTGATGTGAGTATTGATTCTGAAATATATATTGAATGTTGAATAAAAGAAAGGATTGTGTGTACATGTGCATGTGTGTGTATTATGTGGATAATTGTGTGTGTATATATGTGAAGGGATAATTCTTAGTTATCATATATTACTTTAATAAAAATATGAGATTTATATTTCAAATAAATTTAATGATACTACATGAATTAAATATAATTAGAAATATAAATAGCAATATATTTATATATGCAAGTGATTTATTGTGTTCATATGATGTAAAAAATTATACATAGAGATAAATGAGAATTCTTACAATTATACATAAATTAAAAATATTTTCAAGAAATATTATTTAATTTTTTTTATAATATTATAAATGTCTAAATATTATAAATGTCTAAATAATTATCAAAACTAAACTTTTACAAATTTATATCCTTGTAGGTTGTGAGCTTTGAGTGTGTCAGAGTTGACTGATAAGGCCCAAGAAGTTGCAAGCTCTGTTAGAGTCAAAAGGGTTGGCCAATCTCGAATGACTTGGATCTTGGCTAGATCCATACACACACATTGCTCATCAATAATGTAAACTAGGTACTCGACCTTGTTCACGTCGAAGGAGAATTTTTCCAAGTTACCACATAGCTTGTGTTGTCACAAAGTGAAGTACTTATTGAATATGTTGTAAGTGTCTTCCCAAATCTTGTTGAAGATGAGAATATCATCTGGATATACAACCATAAAAGAGTTGGTAAAAAGCCACAATATATCATCCATCAACTTCATGAAGGTTTTTGGGGAATTCGTTAACCAAAGGGCATGACTAACCATTCAAAAAGACCCTCCTTGGACTCGAAAGGAGTCTTCTATACATCAGTCGGTTCTATTGGGAGTTAGTGGTAGAGTCAAAATTCGAGTCGATATTACTAATGTACTTGGCCCCCTTGAGTTCTTCAAGAAGCTCTTTATTCTAGGGAATCTAGTATCAATTCCTAAATGTGATTTTGTTCAAGGCTTGATAATCAATGAAAAGTTTCCAGGTCTTTTATTTCTTCTACACGAGTATAATTGGGCCTCCATAGGGTAAAGAACTCGGTCAAATGTTCCCTTTTTGGATCATCTCATAGACATATCGCTTGATTTCCTCATTATCCAAAAGAGAGTGACAATATATTGGCCCATTGAGTAGAGGTGCGTCAAGGGTAAGGTTGATTGAATGTTTGACCTAACAGTGCAGAGATATCTCGGTGGGTGAGGAAAATATGCCTTTGTATTATTTTATGACCTTCTCCACTATCCTTTGCTATGTGTAGTATCCCTATTTGGAGGCTATGGATGCGGCTACAATCTTCTCCTTCTTTGAGAGAAAATCAAGAAGAAGACAATTTTCTCAGTCTGGGAGATGATTTTATTGTGTTTTTTAGCAGAGATCAACGAAAAAGAAATAGGTGATTCTACCTCTAGTATTGTGTATATTTGTCTACCCATAGCAATAATAAAACTATGAGGTTTAGACTCATACATCATGATGTTTCCATAAGTATGGTTAGCCTAATATAACATCACAAATTTCAAAGGAAACAACATCACAGAACACCTCATCCATGAAAGCCTTGAGGTCATAGGACAAGCACCACTATTCGATGACACGGAGATATCGCCCTTAGTAGATCCACCTGATGCTGTATGGTTGTGAGTGTGGTGTTTTTGATAGGCCCAACCTCTTAACAACCTATGTTGAGATGAGGTTCTTTTAATTCTCACTATCAACAATGAAATGTAGTGGAGCACCCTTCACCCACATCTATGAGTGAAAGAGGCAATCTTCTACCTATGGATATTCAGGCTCATTTTTTGGACCTTGGTGGTGGAAACAATGACACTCAGTTCTACCTCAATAATCTATTTCCCTTATTGAGGTTTGGTTTAGCTTCATAACCCATGTTTGACTCTAATTTTTTTTATGTCGGCCACCAATGACTCCCTTGGACGACATTCATAAGTGTTATGAGAGGATCTCTTATGGAACTTGCACCACTTTCCTGCGTCTTTCTTTGTCTTCTTATTACCATTCTTTGTTTGCGGATTAGATGGGTTTTTCTAGGGTGCTCCACTCTGGAATTTTCCTTTTTCTGTGATTTGGAGATGCCCTGCGTCTATTATGAGGGATTCACATATCTAAAGTCTCGCTTTTTCTGTTTAAATTTTCATTTGATTTCGATAACATATTGGTATGTTTCTCCAAGTGACATGTCCAATAAATCCATTTTTATCTAGATGTATCTATATAGAAAACTACAATACTTGAGCACCAAATATCTCTTAGAGTCTTTGATACCTAATTGGTGCGTAAGGTATGAAATACATTTGTGAAATCTTGCACTGCTTGGTCCTTCTCTTGTTGTAGTGTGGTGCATCTCATCTACTAGTCTTTATATCTTTCAATAGGGGAAAATTGTTCCTTTAAAACATCCCCAAAAGAGTCCTAAGTGGGTGCGACTGAAATAGTGTGGATTCCTCAGCATTTTTCTCATTGTAAGTTTCCCACAATTCCTTGACATGGGGGGGAAACCTTAAGCAATGCAAAGGTAATCTTTTCTTTATTGGAAAATTTATGGACTGAAAAATGCTCTCATAGCATATTTAACCATTTCTCTAGAACATCCACATCTATCTAGCCTTAAAATATAGGAATATCAAAATTAACTTTCACCTTGAAGGGTGTGGCACCTCCTAAGTGGCCACTTGATGAAGATGCATTGTCCATTGGTGTCCATCGAAGGATCTGGGAAAAATTATCCATCATCTTATTCCTTTGTTACTCGAGGGTTTCCTTGAGCAAAAGTTTAATAGATTTTCCTACTCCCTCATATTTTCTTTCTTCCTCCATGCAAGGCCATCGAGGTTGGTGAGGATGAGCTTTCAAGAACTCAAGAATTTTGAGTCCCTTGACCTAGTTATGGACATGCATAGAAAATAGATAAAGAGAAGATTGATTTGATACCATTGATTTGAATTTATGATGAGAATGAAATGATATATACATTTGTAACCAAAATATAAATATACGGTAAACTTAACATCTATTAATAAATGGAAAGTGTTGAAATTTTATAAATGCAAAGTGAAAACAAACTAGCTCAAATGATGGTAGCTTCTCTCTAAGAAGAGATGTGACAACTACCGCCTTCCTGAATTGTTTTAGAGTGAGGCTCCAAGGCCTTTTTAAAGAAGCAATGAGAAAACATAAACATCAAAAAACCTCCTAGGAGATGAAGCATCAAAAATCTTGTGGGCCCCAATAGGGTAAGTTGGAATGTCAACTTCTCAGGGTCATAATTTTGGAATATGATCTCCATTTGGGGCCCTTGATAGCCCCTTGGAAAGGTATAATTAAGTAGTACATTTTATGATTGCACTTAGCAATCTACAACTATGAAGTGCCTATTTTTCCAAAAGATTTCATTTAGGGCCTTAAAACAACTTCGGGGGTTCAATACCAATAAACTACAGAAAATTTGCCAAAATAGAAAACTGTGTTGTGAGTCAGTGGAATAGGTGGGTGGCCAACGATATTTGTTGAGATCAGACGTAACTTATTCACACCCACCAACTACCTCCTATTGGCTCCTTCAAATGATGGTGATGGTTCATTCGAATCTGGCGATAACATTTCCATAAAGAAACATACAAGAACATGAATTTGTCTTTAACATTGTTGATCTCTATCAATTGATCTATCAATTGGCTTCTATTGATCCCGAAAATTGCTCCAATCCTTTAGAACATGACACCCTCTCTAATGGCATTTAAAATAATGTCTCATCTCATTGACAATCCAAACATGCCAAAAGACATGTAGAAACTATTAATTTCACACCTCACATATTCATGGGCCCTCGTATAAGGGAGTTAAATCTAGAGCTAGCTTCTTTGATACCAAATTGGAAAAATTCATGCATAAAGAATTTTTTTTTATTATTACTACATTAACAAACCTAAATAAAATACACTTGTATAAGTGTTTTAAAATCCATCTTATTTCAAACTTGGAGATAAAAGTTGAGAGGATATCTCAAAAATATCCAACAAACCCCAACCAATTCTAAAGTAATCATTAATTCTAAGACACATTACAAATATGTCGAACTAAATCCTTTGTTCCTTCACTTTACAATTAAAGAGAGGATTGTTTTCCATGGCACTTCTCTAACACATGTTTTGTTGCACTACAAGGAAAAGACCTAGCAGAGGTTATAATGGAAGTTTTTAGCGTTATAAAGTTCGAAAAAAAAAATGTCAAAAAAACATACGCTAAAACATCTATTTGTGGCTGCAACAGATGTTTTAGCAGAGCTTATAACGGAACTTCATCACACATGAAAAAATTTGGGTGGCCTGAGGTTTTAGCGGATGTTTTTCGGTGCACTTTATGGACTAAGCTGCACTGGTGTGCTACTTATATACACTCATTGAGCTTCATACATAATTAAGACATTTGAGACGTTTAAATGAAAGAGCACCAGAACCCCAAATATATACAACTCCGATGCTTGTTAAAAAAAACTGGTGTGTTCCACGTAAAGAGCATTGGGCCTTGAAATGTATAACACGTCATGCTTATATAAAAAAGTCCTTGTCATTATTTGATGAAGGGATGACTCCCGGGGATGAAAAAAAATTGTTTTTTTTTGTAAGCTTTGGTAGAACTCTCTGATATTCATGTCCATTACATACCCCACTACGGGGGAAGGATAGCCCAAGATTTGAACCCAAGACTTCCGGTTCGGTGAGACTTCGTTTCCATGGCCACTGTAGCTTGAGCTACCCCATGCGGACGATGAAAACAAAATTGTTGTTCAAGTGCTTTCTTATAAAAATGCAGCACCAGATTGTCTTGTTTACATAAATGCCCCGGTGTGTTTGTTATATAGAGGGTCTAGTGTCATTAATTTTAATAGTGCACCGGGAATGGAAATAATATTTTGTAGAACCAGGGGGTGTTATTTCTATGAAAAATCTAGTGCATTAAGAGTTACAATGCATTGTGGCATTAATTAATGTTGAAAATGCAACAAGAAAATCCTAATTTAATTTTGTCCTTGAATTAAATTAGGAATAAAATTGTAATTCCACATCACATGACAACTTGTATTACTTAACTAAATTAATTTGACTTAGTTGGCTCAGTTAATTTGAGTTGAGGGTCTAACTTGAGTCATGTAGAGTGTCTCCTACATTATAGGATCCATTATTGAGTTTATTTTGAGTTGTAATTAATTAATCCAGTTTAACTAAGTTAAAGTCAGTTAAACCGGTTCCAACTATTGGAGGAACTAGTGGGATGTCTAGTAGTGTGGTGTGCTTGCAATGATCAACTAGTTAACTGATGATTCACTCATAAATAACTCATGCATCTCAGATCTCAGAGTTACTCAGTTGAGATTGGATTTCAGGGATAGTGTACTATTAGTTGTATAATCATCTAAATCGTATAGGTGGTGCATGCAGTTAGAGCAAGGGCTATGAGGATTGCACAATTCCAATTGATGAATTTCCCTAATTAATAGGGGGTTAATTCCCAAGGAAACAACACAAGGAAATAGGGACTTGGGAAAGCGATAAATTGGTTAAGTATTGGCCTCGGTTTGTCTAGGAAGCTGTGAGTTAGATATAGATAGCACAGAGGTTGCTCGGGCTTGAGCAAAACGTTGTAATCTTCTCATATTTTTAGACTAATGCAATATACAGATAACAAGGGTTTTTAGCTATGTCTTTGCTCATGAAATCATTGTGTAATGTGTTGATTGGAATCTTTCTCTTGTATGCTTCGTGATTTCACGATCGTTTATTTTTTTCCGTTGATGAGTAGAGTAGATTCAAGTCTATTGTTTTAGTAAATTACAATTAACAGTTTGAATCTACAAGGGATTTATATAATTAAAACAATACTAATGCTTGAATATTTGAAAGCATCGGTGCTCTCGTGTACCAAAAAGGCACCGGTTATGCTAAAATATGATGTTATAGTGCTTTTATTTAAAGTAAAGCACGGGTGCATTTTTATTTTATGGATGCACCGATGTTTTTGTATGAGATTTTGTCTTTTGTGGAGACTTCAACCTATCACAGTGCAATTATTGTAATTTTTAAAACATGTTATTCATTGAGAAATCAACATATATATTATAACAATATTCATATAAATTAACATTTGATTAGTGCATTTGTATATGATGTTTGGATTAATTTGTTATATTATCATATTTCACATCTCTTCATCATAATGTTTAATCATCCATATATTTAATCAGTGTTGTAACATTTCACGGTGACATTGGATAACATAATAAAATAAATTAAAATCTATTTTATTATATATCAATAAGAGACTTTTTGTCATACAAAATGGGATTGTTATTGGCAACCCCTTATCTTTCAATTGTGACACTATGTCCATGATTACATTAAGCAAAATGTTTGATTTTCACTGACAATTATTTCAAAAAATACAATAGGTTGCATTGATATCCGAATAGATCATCGTTCTTCGTTGGAACTGTTGTCAGTGCTCAATCTACTTCCATGACTTGATTTGTTTGGAGGAATGTTTTGTTGATTTCATCAATTGTTTTCCTCTTTTTTATCTTGTTTCGTTTGCAAACATAAATATAAAGTGCAATGAATGCATCTACATTCGTTACAATAATGAAAATTGAAATAAATAATATACATCAATGTGAATCGAAAAACGATGTACCATAGCAAGAAGTGACTCGTGAATTATACAATTATTTCAAAACCAAACCTCATGCCTTCTTTCAGCAATTGCTTTGTTGGCATAGTTCCATACTTTGTTTCCTTCAAGTTTTACACCCCATAATAAATCATATATTTAATATAAAGATGTTTTGTTCTATTAATTATAAACTCAGAGAAGTAAAATAACATAGATACTTACAAATTCCACAATTAATTTTTTATATGGCAACATACAATAACAACTTTTATTTAACTCAATGTCAATCAATTCTTCTGATGGCTCTTCTTTGTATGTTAGCACCTATTTGAATAAATTCAAGGATGGTTGTTGTATAAACAACTTAAAATGTATAAAAATGAAACCTTGAGTTGTTATAAGGAAATATTAACAATTACTCACAAACTTTGAAATCAACCCCTTTCTTCATTGTCATCTTGTCTTATGTGTTAAATGAGTTCCATCTTGTTTTATTTTCTGTTAAAAAAAATAGTTGAAAATTAATATTTAATGCTAAATTATTTTTTTATATGTACAAAGTCAATCATGAGTACATACATTTGAAGCACCTTCTTGTTGAGATGGCTCCTCCTATGATGAAATTATGTTCATTTCTTTGACCATCTCCTTATACACTTTTTTGGAAATCCCTGCTGCCATATTTTGTATATTAGCACATTGATCATTTGGGATTTTCATAATTTTCCTAAAAAAAAAATAAACTATTTTTATAATGATATATGAAAAATAAATATAACAAAAGTGGTATTAATAAATTAATGTGTAACAACCCTGGTTAAAAATTCATGTAAAATATATAATACCACGGTCATGGAACACATATTCCAAGCTGAATGGTGGGAAAAAAACATCCTAGTTGGGTGTCACTTCAGTTTATTATGACTAAGGAAGTTAGCAAAGGAAATGGAAAAGGATTTGTAAAGGCATGAGACATTTATTTGCATTTTATTTATGAAAATGAAAGGTCACAAGTTGCATATGAGGAAGAAATTGAAGGAAAATAATGTAAATTGAATAAAATAGATGTCTCATTGATAAAAGGGCTTATGGGGATTAGTTGGCAAGATTTTGAAATTTTTTTGGTCGAGATCTCCTTTATTTTCTCTCCCTCGCATACTCTTGGACACCTAGAGTTTCTTGGAGAACTCTTGGAGGAGTGTGGCATACTTGGGATTTGGAGGAAGAAGGCAAAGGGAATCAAAGGTCAAGCAAGGAAGAAAAGGATCAATGACTAAAAATAGATTACTTTACTAGTATTGAGCTACATGTATGGTTTCCTTGCTAGTTTTGGCATGCATGGCACATGCATGTGATTTCTTGGTTATGATCTATCATTGACATGGAGGATTTCCTAGATTGACAGTGGTTTTTCCTAGCCTTTCCATTTCCTAGATAGCCATGTTGTTGTGGGTTCATTTCTTTGTTTTTCTAGTTGGTTCTCATGTTTCCTTTAGCTTTGGTGGAGTGAGTAGTTCATGGAAGCCCTGGTTAGAGAAATGCTTTGGAAGCCTTGGAACAACTTGGATTGATTTATTAGTCCTAGAAGCCTTGGTTGGACAAACACTTTGAAAGACCTTGGTGGGTTGAGTTACTAGACCTGGAAGCCCTGGTGGGTTGAGTTACTAGTCTTGGAAGCCTTAGTTGGACAAACACTTTGGAAGCTAGGAGTAGTTTGTGGATTGAGTTACCAGTTTTGGAATCCTTGGTTTGAATAAACACTCTGGAGCCCTAGAAGGGTTGGGCGGAGACCAATTTGATGATGGTTTTGTGATGTATGACCATGGGGTGGAATCATTGTTTGATGTGTTGAGGTGGTTTTTCCTCTGGAAGCCCTAGATGGTTTTGATTGATGTGTTTTATGAGATTCCACATACATGCTTGGACTATGGCACGAGGGGACTGGTTGAAGAGAGATTTCGCTTAGCCATGTCTATGATCAAGTGGTTCATGAAAGTCCCACAACTGGTTGGCCTTTGCATCATTAATATGAGGTTATTTATCCTTGATAATTCATGAGAATTTTACTCATTTGTATTTGGATTACATGGTTATTGTTTCCTTGGTATTTATATTTCTATTATGCTGGTTATGAACATGTATTATGATAGCGGCTATGTATGGCTCTGATCATGTTTTTACTTATAAATGAATGAACAAAGTATATGTGGATTAATGGATGAAACTGTAGTTAATGTGTTGAGGCATCAATGCTTCTTAACAATTTTCAGATGAGTATGAAACCCTTATGCTCATATCTATTATTTAAACTTCTAGATTACATAATTGTGACATGTTTGACAAATTTCCTATCATGGCTAGTAGGGGTCCATTCAAGTCCTTGTTCAAGTAATTTGATGTGTATGATTATTTTGTTGTTATCTTGTGATTCTAAAAGTGTCATTAAGTTCTAGGTAGTGACCCGGGCTTTGGGCCTGAAAAAGTGGCCCAAATCCAGGAGACACAGGCACAACACTGGGCAGAAAAGTCTCTAGACACATGCATACCCATGATGTGGTAGCTTCTGGAGCCTCTTAGACGCATGCTTGCCCATATCAAGGGAATTTCCGAGGGTTTAATGATCTAAAACTTCAGTTGGTCTCAGGGGTTGGTTACCTGAGTGGTTAGGAAGGATATTGGGAGTTATGTTAATGATGTGGAAGGTTTGTATGGTGTGTTTCCATCGATTCCACTTCCTTAATTGACACATAGGGATTTGAATCATATCATAGTAACTTCTCATCACATGTTTACCTCGGTTGGCTAGTTGCTTGGGTAGATGTGGGAGGAGGGTGTTATAGAGTCGTATAAGTGCATGATTCACCCCTCAGACTGGATGGGTGGTGTGTTGGTCATGGATTCATGTCAGTTGCATATGTATTCCTTATGCTTGTATTCCATGTGCTTGTTGCAATGGCATGGTGTTGAACATGGTTGTAGTGATTTCACCATGTGAAGGTTGATGGTGTTATTTTGGGATGTGCCATCATGAGTATATGGTTGTATATGCATTGTTATGCATGTTAGTGTCTATATGTTGTTATGCATGCATTGTCAAGCTAAAGGTTGTTTTACATAAAGGTCATTGTATGCAATTAGGTCATCATGATTGTGTTGGTTGTTATGATGTTGATGTGTTGGTTGAGATAAATTAGGAGATGTAGATCACCAAAGCGAGATTTCAACACTAAACTTTGGGTTAAGAGTAGACCATCATATAGGTTTGTATGGTGGGCATGCAATTATGTGGTTAATGGTTGTTATAAGAATTAGGGTTTCTTATACACTTCTCATTTATTGTTGTTATGGTTACACGTATGATAAATTCTAGTTGATAAGTGTAGTCATATGCACATGTCTCATACAGTCATGAATGATAGTAACCTATTGTTGTATGCACTATGGTCATATGCATGATGGTTATGTTCATTGCATTGAAGATATTGATGTTGCATGTATCATGCTAACCTAGATTAGTATATGCAGATGATTATCGTTATGATATTAAGGTATGAGTCGACTTATTTGTGATAGTGTGTTGTACTAATCTAGACTGACTGTGCATATATGATTGCTATGCATGAATGACAATTGTTTATGAGATTATGATGTGAACATGTTAGATAGTTATTTGTATAGATATCATGACCTTATTTATGTTTGATTTGATACGTTGTGAAGTTATATCATGCTAATCTAGGTTGATTGTGCATACAAGATAGCCTCCCCTGAGATACATTAAGGTATGAGTTATCTTATGTTGTCTATTTGGTGTTTGAATGTTTGACTATGTCATTTATTTGGTGTTTGAGTGCTTGGTGTTCATTATTTTGTCTATCTATTGTCTGAATGTTTGATTACTTGAATTATATGAGTATGCGTCTATAAAATTTCTTGCCGGAATTATATTGTTTAATTTGTACTATTACATGTGTTGAGACAACTGATATGTACTTGAGTGTATGTAGGTGTTAGTTGTAGCATTATGTATTATGACTAATGAATGTGAGTTGATTGTTGAGTATAACATGGTTGTTAGACTTGGTAAAGGTTGATTTAAAACTAATATATATGATTTCTTGATCTTTGGAACATGAGACTGACATGTGTGAGTAGTTGCAAGGAAACAGGCTTGGTATTAGCTTTACAAGGTAATAGTTGATGTGTTTATATACCTAACAGTTGGGTGATGTGAAAGGAAAATTCCTTTAGCTATGTTTGGAAACTGAAATTCCAAACAAATGAGTGCTTTCAATGCAGAAAGGCTTCTTAACCTTGAATTTGTCTGAAATTATGAGGATATGTGTTATATTCATAAATATGTATTTGACAAGTATAAAAATTGGTTTTATTTATGGCTACATTCATCAAAGGATTGGAGTCCATTGAGAGATGGCGTGGATGTGTTCAGTTGAAAGCAACGTGCTTGGCACAAAAAGGTAAGGTAATTAATGTATTGTTAAGTTTATTTATGCACTGAAAATTATGTGTTTATGGAAATATGATGTATGGGATTGCATGGCAAAGAGGCTGCCCTGAAATTTTGAAGAAGGCTCAAGTTGAGATTTCCTTTGGAAGCACTGTGAACCATGGGGAGTGAGTTATGGTACCTGTTAAGAGTCTTGTGATTTTGATTCTTTGTTTGTTGTCTTGATTTGCAACATTGTTTATGTCTAGTGTATGGCCATACCACTTTGTTCACGATGTCGTATTGTTATTAGTTTTCATGGTTTTGTTCTTGTTTGTGTTTTTTCTTGCCATTTATGTCTTGAGGGTATTGGGAAATGGTTGGGAAAGATGAAATTTCATGGAACTCAAGGAGACTTGAATGAAACCTGGCGGATAATGTGAGACACAAATGAAGCTTGGCGCATTTGTAAGGGAAGTTAAAGGTAAGAATATGGTAGTTGATTGGGTTGGTTGGGTCCATCATGGTAAATGGACAGTGGTAGTACAAACATGAGAAAGGTAAAGTAAATGGATTTGAGGCGTCATATGCCTTGACTGTGTTGGAAATCGTTGTTCTCAATGTTGTGCTTGTTGTGAACAGATAAACAGAATTCTCTTAACTTTGACCTTATGGTATCTTATAATTATGTTGTGATCATGATTATCCTGATTTCTATATATGTATACATGTATATATGTATGTATGTATGTGATGTCTAACAAGGTCATCATGGATCATGATTTTTTTATGCTAATGTTTATATGTATATATGTATGTCGTTGTCTGACAAGATCATGATTGTTTAATGCTAATATTAATGTGTGTGTGTGTGTATATATATATATATATATGTGTGTGTGTATATGTATATGTATATGTATATGTATATGTATATGTATATGCATATGCATATGCATATGCATATGTATGTATGTATGCATGTTGTTGTCTAACAGGGTTGTTAGGAATCATTGTTATGAAGGAATGATTGCTTACGTAGGTGAATGACATGAAGAGGTTTCTAGTTCATGAGGAATCAAGTGGGAAGTGTAGTCCTGACAAATCTATGAGGTCAGTATCATGTGGATATAAATTGATATTATGTTATTATAGTATGTTTATGTTATGGATAAGCTAGTTTGAGGGATACATCAATGAAATGAAAGTAGAGCAGTCTGTAGCATGTTGGGACAAGCATGGATAAGACACTGAAAGCAAGGTTGCTTGGTAGAGAGTGTGGTTTTGGATGTGTGGTACTACTGTTGTGCATATGTTGTATATGTTGTACATGTTGCATTCGTGATGTTGTGTGCATGTGGTGTTGTGTATATCTAGTGTGTGTACATGTTGTTTATGTAATGTTATGTATAGGGTGGTACAAATAGTGTTGTGTGAATATTTCATATGCAGCGTTGGGTATAGATGGTGCTATGTACATGTTGGATATGTGATGTTGTGTACATATTGTATGTGCGCATGATGGATATGTAGTGTTGTGTGTATATGGTGTTGTGTGCATGTTGGATATGTAGTATTGTGTACATAGGATCTTATGTACATGTTATATATGTAGTGCTATGTATATATGGTGTTGTGTGTATGTTGTACATGTGGTGCTATGTACATATGGTGTTGAGTGCATGATTGTACAAGTAGTGTTGTGAGCATGTGGTGTTGTGTACATGTTGTGCATATGGTGTTGTGTACAGGTGGTGTCCTGTACATGTCATGCGTGTGATGTTGTTTACATCTAACATTGTGTACATGTTGTACAGGTGGTACGATGTACATGCAGCGTTATGTACATGTTGTGCAGATGGTACTATGTACATGTGATGTTGTGTACACGTTGTGTTGATGGTGTTGTGTATAGGTGGTATTGTGTACAAGTTGTACATGTGGTACTAGTGTACATGTGGTATTATGTGCATGTCGTACATGTTGTGTTGTGTACGTGAGGTACTATGTATGTGCATTGTGTAGTTGTGGTATCATGACATGTGTATTCATCGTGTTGTACTTTGTGTACATATATGTATTGTGTTGTACATCAGGTGTAGGTGTATATATTGTATGGTGGTGTACACTGGATGTAAGCATATGTATTGTGTTTTGTTTTACACTGGGTGTAGGTGCATGTTTTGCATGGTGTTGTATGCTATGTGTGGTTGTATGTGTGTGATGCACACTACATCTATGTGCACATGGTTGGGGATAAGGCATTGGGTGTTTTTCGGGTGTGGAAACCAATCCGGAGTGTGTATGGAAGAAGGACAAAGGTAGAAGCTAAGGATTGATTAAAGGATAAGTATCAATATTATATTTCAATTTTATTATGCATGTTATTTATGATTTTGGTCTATGATGGTTACATGTGATCACTGATTTTGGTTTATGATGGTTACATGTGATTTATGATTTTGATCTATGATGGTTGTGTTTTGAGCTAACCTAATGTGATATGTTTATATGTGTTGATTTGGTCAAAGATGCTAGTTTGACTTGTTGTGACAAGAAGCGGACATAATTGCAAGTGTACATTGTTGATGGGCCACCAATGAGGTATGATTTCAAGTTATTTCAATTTGTTTTGAATCTATTGGAAATTATGTGCTTGGTACATTGCATTCATGTGTTGTTACTTCTCTTTCCTTTTAAAGTCATAAACAAGAAGGGTCTTGTGTAGCAAGGTTGATTCAATAGTTAGCAATTTTATTCAAGGCTATAGATAACAATCCACATATTGGCAATAATTAACATTAAAGGTTTCTACAGTAAAGTAGTGAAGAATTCTTCTAGTCATCAACTCATACATTTTCCATCACTATTGAATCATCGAAGCTTTGGAATCCACTTACAAAAGGGAGTTCACAAAAGATCATTATACAACAGTAAGGGTAGAGCAAACTAATCATCATAGAGAAATTTCATCATTAAGGGAAAAAGAAACATCATCAAGAGTAGAATAGGAAAGGCAGAAGGCACTACCAAGCATCTTATATAACAGTGAAAATCATTGTTCAAGTTATGGTATGTAATTCAGAGATGTGTGCATATTTTGTAAAGGGATCATACTATTTTACAATAGTTTTTGAAGTTGCCTTGTCCTTGATGAAAGGCTTTAGGTCCTAGGGTTTGTTGTTGGGACAAGGGTTTTTAAATCTTAAGGTTTTTTTAGTTGAAGAAAATTCATATATGTCATTGTAAGTGGACCATTTTCCCTGGTATGGGAGTCCACCATATTGTATTAAGTTTTTGTCTTTTTAAGGGTGGTAAGGTGGTTCTAGAAAGGTGGTTGAAACCACCTTTAGGTTGGAGCCTAAAAACACTTCATGGTGGTAAGGTGGTGCTAGGGAAAGTTTCATGTTGCTAGGGTGTTGGAACATCCTTTCATTTCACTGCTGATAAAACCAGGGTGTTGGGGCATCCTTCCAATAAGAGCTGGAGAAGAATGATTTCCTAGAGTTCTATGGAGTTGTATCTTTATTTTCAGTTGGATTTGAATATTAAAGGAACCCATTAGAAAATATTTGAGTGGTTTTTCACCCGAAGGGGGTTTTCCACCTAAAAATATTTATGGTCACTATCCAATATTTATTTATGATTTTTAAATATTGTTGAAGAATAAGTAATGCTATGAAAATATTAATAAGTTACTAATTGGTAAGAAATAATAATTCACCCCCCTCTCAATATTTGGAATGCCACTTTTACATCAAAATTTTCCGTGCCACAATTTGTGCCATGGTTTGCACCTATTGTTGTACCCACATTTGCTTCCACTTTTGCATCACATTTGTATCCTCTTTTGCATCTAAATTTGCATCAAATATTACATCTCTTTTTCCATCCAATTTTGTGTTGGGTTTATGCATTAGGTTTCACATCTCATTTTGTATATTCTTTCATTGCATCTAGCTTTGTGTCCAGTGTTGCACCAATTTTTTCATCCACTTTTGCATCCCTTTTTGCATCTTGTTTTGCATCCAAGTTCAAAAATCCTTTTTTTTGTTTGTTTTTGCATCCACCTTTGTATTCACTTTTGTTGCACCAAAATGTGTACCATTTTTTGTGCCTACCATTGCACCCACATTTGATTTCACTTTTTCATCCACATTTGCATCCTCTTTTGTGTCCAAGTTTGCATCAAATATTGTGTATGTTTTTTCATCCATTTTTACGTCATTTTTACATCTAATTTTGCATCTACTTTTTCATTCACTTTTGTTACAACACAATTTGTGCCATTTTTTCACCTACTATTTTACCCACATTTTCTTCCACTTTTTCATCCACATATGCATCCTCTTTTGTGTCCAAGTTTGCATCGAATATCATGTATGATTTTGCATCCTCTTTTACATCAAGCTTTTCATCTACTTCTATTGCATCTAATTTTGTGTCTATTGTTGCACCCATGCTTGTGTCCACATTTACATCCCTTTTTGCATCTTATTTTGTGATCTGAATGGGAAGTAACATCCACCTATGGGGTATCTACACATGGTGTTTTACTGGTGGTGTAATATACCTAGGGGTGATAGTATGGGGTACATAGGGAGGTACCATAGGGAATAATGTAATGGGATGGGTCATAATTATATGGTAAGCCCATGGTAATAGATATATGGTATTGAGAGAACCATGGTAATGACCCATGGTATTTTAAGTATGAATCATATATAGAGGCTAGACACTCCCCATTGAGAGATGTCAAGGGATATTGTATGGACAAGCATATGGCTTGTGGAGTGTTCTCCTTCCTTAAGGAGTGATTGTATGGTGTTACCCTATCTTAAGAGTTTTGATCAATAAAGAGAAGCATTTTCATGTTATATTATTGGGTCGATCTTGTTATTTCTAGGCATATCTTTCTATTGTCATATATTCACAGGTCAGATCTATAACAAGTGGTATCAGAGCTAGGTTTTCTAGTGTTTTTATGGTACCTAGTTTGATGTTTGTGTAACACTTGTTATAGATCTGACTTGAAAATATATGATAATAGAAATATACCCAGAAATAACAAGATCAATCCAATAATATAATATGAAATTCTTCTTTATTGATCAAACCCTTGAGGTAGGGTAACACCATATAATCACTCCTTAAGGAAGGAGAACACTCCACAAGCCATATGCTTGTTCATACAATATTCCTTGACATATCTCAATGGGGAGTCTCTAGCCTCTATATAGGCCTCATACATACAATACCATGGGTCATTACCATGGTTCTCTCAAAACCATATATCTAGTAACATGGGCTTACCAATTAACTATGGCCCATCCCATTATTACATTATTCCATTGGGTAGCTCCCTCTGTACCCCATACTATCCCCCTAGGTATACTACATTCCACCCCCATTAAACATGTTTCCTCCCAGAAATATAACAAGAACAAAAATAATAAGATCTACTTAAAAGAGTAGTCCACTCGTACCATGTATGTGCATCCAGCCATCCAAGATAAAGGTGAGCCCTCGTTCCAGCTAGTGCCTCGCTCACCTGAGATGGAAGTTAACCCTAGCAGCTCTTCTGTGTTGATGTGTTGTGAGTGGATCGTCACCCCTCTCTATCTGTCATGCAGGGGTTTTTCTCCTTGTTGTTGATTCATTGCCATCTTGTAGGTTGTTTTCTTCCTGGGTGATGTGGGTGGTGATATGCTGAAGTTTTAACCAATGTTGTATCTTGCTTTAATTCACCACCTAATTGAGCTTGATTGGTATCTGGTACATGTTGTGGTGCCTGTTGTTGTTTCTTATCTTCTAGTATTACTTCAACAACTGACTCCTCATCTGATGTGTTTGCACCTGCAACATCTTTTTCTTCAGCCTCCTTGGATTCTACCTGTTTCTTGATGGAAATATCCTATAATGTAATTTTCTTCTTTTTATACCAGAGCTTCAGGAATTTCTTCTGCACATTAATATTGATAGTACCAATAGATTTCATCCATGGGTACCCCAAAACAACGTCCACATTATCCATATTTGAAGCATAAAAATTAGAAATAAATACATACTTATCCATAGAGATCTTCAAATCTTTATAAAATTGAACATCTTTGTTATCAACCTGTGTGTTTTCCATTTTTTTGCTGGAACTTGCAATTTGTTGCCAAATTAACATTTATAAGATTTTGCTTGCAACTAGGATTTATAGACACAATGATCTTCTCCTTCTAAATACATCCATGAACTTGCAATAAGGAGATATCAGTAGAAAATAACCCCTTACATGTCTCATTCTCCTATTTTATAGCATGAGACCATTTGTCTAAAAAGAATTTTTCAAATTCTTCCTTTGAAAGTTTGTACAACTTCTTGTTGTCAAGTGATCTAAACCATTTAGTAGCCTCATCCTCCAACCCAAGCCATACTAAATGTTTCCACTTTTCCCCATATGCTAACGTTTCCCAGCATATGAATTCTTCAGTAGTAGGGCCATCATCTTTTCTTGAAAAAACATCTTGCTAGAAGCCACAAAGATGGTTTTGAAAAAAAACACTTGGAGAAAATTTAAAGTGGCCACAGTTCGGTCAATATTGCTCAGAATATTTATTATGACATGTTTTCGGAAATGGAACGATCATTATTCATCTTCCCATGTGATAGAAATCCCGATCTAGGAATTGGAATTTCAGATTCACGCTACAACTGTCCTGCCATCACAAATATTTATGAAAAAATGGTTGATTTTAAATCAACAATATCTCCCTCATCGTGACTCTGATTCGACCGATGTTTTTTTTGAAATTGGGTAATTTTTCAAGAAAATCTCATATATGCAATATGTTTCTTCAAATTCCCCACAAAAATGACAAAAATTAACTGGATATTCGACGTTCATGAATTTTCATCAAAACATTTCTGCAACACAACTGATTTTTAAATCAGCGATATCTCCCCCATCCGGACTCTGTTTCATTTGTTTTTTTTGTTTGTTGAAATTGGGTGTTTTTTTGCAAAGAACCAATATCTGTAATTAGATTCTATAAATTTTTCACCAGAACTTATAGATCTGATCTGAAAACTCACTGCCCCAAAAAAAATCCTACAAAAAAAAAAAAAAAATCTCCACTTTGTCCAAGAAAGTGTTGTGATACCACTTGTAATGGATCTGACCTGCAAATATATGATAAATAAAATATACTCATAAATAAAAAGAGAGAAATAGATGAACTTCAGATATTTATTAATATCAAAACCCTTCAGGTAGGGTAACACCATACAATCACTCTTTAAGGAAGGAGAACACTCCATAAGCCATATTCTTGCCAATACAATAATCCTTGACATATCTCATTGGGGAGTCTCTAGCCTTTATATAGGCCTCATACATATAATACCATGGATCATTACCATGGTTCTCTCAATACCATATATCTAATACCATGGGCTTACCAATTAACTATGGCCCATCTGATTATTACATTATTCCCCTGGGTACCTCCCTCTATACCCCATACTATCACCCCTAGCTATACTATAGATGGTATTGTAACTCAACAAGGCTATAAATAATGCACCTCACTTTATAAAAGGACAAGTTTTCCCATAGAATGTAGTTGCAACAACTTTTATTATTTAATAAATAATTTACCTCTTTTGATTTGGTGTGTTCTCTCTTCCACATCTCAAGGGTCAAATCTCTTTGAGTTTGGCCCTCCAAGATTCATATCATTGGTATCATAGTGCACTATGAATCCATGGAAATGAAGGTTTTAAAGGACTCCAATGGAAGATCTCAGCGATATCATTCTATCAAGTTAATGAATCAGTGTTTTCTTTTGGAATCTAGTAGTCTCTGGTTGGAAACACTACAATTCGTTCCTTGTTGCACAATCTGGAGGAATTTTCATTACAACTCTTATCCTCGGTGATTCCCTAAAAATTAAGTTTCAAATTTTGATCGATTTCTATCGGTAGGGAATTAATTCCACAACTTTATACTTCTACTAGGTAAAATGAAGAACATGGCTATCTAGCCATTATTGAAGGGCCTCGTTAATATTTCTGCAAGCTCATATTTTCCCCTAAAATTTTAATTGAGTAAAAAGTCAATGGATGTCTACACCTACTACTGTAACAACTGTGGTGAAAATTCCATGTAATAAAAGTTAAAATAATAACCACGGTTGATGGGACACTTATTCCAAGCTGAATGTTAGGACAAGACATCCTGGGGGGTGTTCATTTGGTTGTTTGTGGCTAAGGCTTTGGAAAGGAAAAATGGCATTTTTGGCACATTTATTTATGAAAATAATGGAAATTAGGAGAAAAATGAGGTGCAAGGTTTTAGGTTTCATGTGAGGATGAAAATGAAGGAAAATAATGGAAAATGAAGAAAATAGAGGCCTCATTCATAAAAGGGCTTTTGAGGATCAGTTGGTAACCTTTTGTCAATTGAGTTTTTGAGCTCTCTCATTATTCTCTCTCTCTCTCACTCACTCTTGGACACTCAGAGTTTCTTGGAGCACTTTGGCATTGGAGAAAAAAAGGCAAAGAAGGCAAGAGGAAGACAAGATCAAGCAGGGAAAGGTAGGCTCAAGAAGTTACAGTAGGCTTCATTGCAAATATCAACTTCCATATGTACCTTGCTATATTTGGCATGAATGGTATTTCATGTGGTTATTTTCTATCATGGCATGGGTTTTTCCAGGTGTGATAGTGTTCTTCAGCCTAGCCTTGCCATTTCCTGATAGCTTTGATGAGATGGGTTCTCATATTTGGTTGAGTTGGGCTGGTTAGATGGATTTTAAGTTGAGTGGAGTGGATCTTAGAAATGACAAACACATGGCCTAGTGGTCCCTGAACCAGACTATGGATCACAGTAAAGCACTAGCTTAGTAACCCCTGAGCCAGATTGTGGGTTATGGTAAAGCCATGATTATGTGCCAAGGTGGGCCTAGGAATACTTGTCGGTGAATTGCAGGATATACAGTAAAGCCAAGAGGTGGGTTTCTCTCCATTGGGCCTAGTAGTGCTAGGATGGGATGTATGGTAAATCCTAGAGAGTGTGTCATAGTGTAAGGCCTAGTGATCCATGCATCAAATTGTGGATTATAGTAAAACCTAAGAGAATAGGAGGCACTCAAATTCCTCATGGTGTAGGTGGAGAACTCTAGTGGCGTATGTGCTTGTTTGGTATGTTCTATGAGTCCCATATTCATGCTTGGAATATGGCACGAGGGTGATTGGTTGAAGAGAGACTTGGCTCAGCAAATCTATGGTCGGGTGGAACATGGTATTCCCATTTCGGGTTGGTTTATTGCTTTCATTAATGAAGAATTCATTCCCTTCGTTTCATGTGTAAATGTATTGATTTATATGTGTGTTTTATGGTTGACATATTTATGGCATTTCTATTATTACTATGTTGGTTATATGTATGTTTTATGGAAGCAATTATGTATGGCTCTAAGTATGTTTTCACTTGTAAATGAATGGATAATGTATAAATGACCTAATAGATGATAATGCAACAAATGACCCAAGGGAACAATGGTTCTTAGTGATTCTCAAATAAGTACAAGATCCCTATGTTTAATTAAGTTGGTTACACCTACAGATTACATGTTCATGATATGTTTGACTAAATTCCTATCATGGCTAGTAGGGGTTTGATTAAGGTTTTATTTAACTTATTGCTTTTCCATCATTATTTCCTGTTCTTTTACTGCTCCTAAGTTATCATTCCATTATGGGCAGTGACTTGGCTTTGGGCCTGAAAAAGTGGCTCAAATCCCAAGAATGCTGGCACATAACTTGAAAAATGAATTTTTGGACACTGGAAAGAAATCCTGTGAGAGTGACTTTGGGTTTCTAGACGTTGTCATGCCTATAGCATGAGAGAGACTAAGGCTTAATATGGTAAAAAATTCAGTAGGACCCAACGGCAAGTTGTCTGAAGTGTTGGATTGGTTTCTGAGGGTCTTGAAGTTGAATTTGAATGCCTGTGTCTTATGTTTCCATTGGTTCCACTTCCTTAAGGTCACATAGTAGGTCAAATCCAATCATAGTAGCATCTCGTCACATGTTTACCCTGGCTGGCTGGTTACTTGGGTAGATGTGGGAGGAGGGTGTTACAGAGTGGTATCAGAGCATGGTTCACCTCTCAGATTGGGAGGGTGGTGTGTGTTGGTCATGCATGCATGTAATTTGCATGTGTGCCTCTTACACTTGCATTCCATGTGCTTGTTGCATTGTGTAATGTTGATCATGGTTGTAGTAAGGTTGTCATGAGGAACTTGATGTTGTTATTGTGGAATTCATTGTCACGAGTATATGATTGGTTACATATTGTTATATGTCACTTACATATTGTTATATTGTTATATGATTGGTTACATATTGTTATATGTCAATTTATTACATCCTTGTATGTTAGGTTGCATTTGTGTATGTTTGATTACATGTATCAGTCTTGTAGGTTGGTTATAAGAATTGATCGCTTATGTTCAACTACATGCATTTATGCATATGTGTAGTTGTTTTCATGCATGAGGTCGTAGCATGCATTGTTGATATGACCTTGCATTAATGACTGGACCCTAACTAGAATGATGTTTATGTGTTGCTGCATTTATTTGTGTATGTTTATATGCTATCATGTTTATGTTATACATGTATCATATTGATTTGGATGATCTTGCATATGAGGTAACCTCCCCAAATTATGTTAAGGTACGTTGATTTATTGTGATTTGGGTTATCTGACATAGTATGCATTGTAGGAAAGAAATATCAAATGGCTAGCAAGATGGTTGACTACAAAGACTCTCCCTATGATTCCAAAGAGCGGTATGGTGTTTGGAACTCTTCCGATTTGGAAATTACATTGAGAAGCTTAAAGGAAGAAATAAGGAGTTGTAAGGTGGATAATGACAATATCGTATAGGCACAAGAGAAGCAAGCAGAGGTTAATGTTATACTTCTTCATAGTTTGTCATAACTGTAGCAAAAAGGGCCACTTTGGATCAGCCATGGATATGAGGAAAGAACTAATGGAGCATATGGCGGTGGGTCTTATGGTAGACACAATTCAAATAGATATGATACGGTGAGAGATGGTAGGTTGTCAGACACTCAGGATAGGAGGGGTGATGAGTACAAGTACTATTCTAGTTCTGGTTCTGACAAACATCATGATCATCATTATCATCCCTATAGGAGGAATGATAGGGGACACTTTCCAGATGAGTTTAAGAAATCAAAGCCACCTACATTTGATGGAGATGTGAAGAAGCTAGAAGATACAGAGGCTTGGATATTTTGGATGAACAAATTCTTTGTTGCATGAGTACATAGATAACTTGAAGGCCATAATCATTATCTTTATCTTGAAAGGTAAAGAAGACATTTGGTGGGAATATGTTAACTGGGTCAGAGAAATCAAGATAGATGGCTTGAGTTGGTTGGAGTTCAAGAGGATTTTCAGGAAGTACTTGTCAGAGAGGTACTACAACATTAAGGCTAAAGAATCCTATGAGCTAAAGATGGGGTCAATGACAGATGAAGAGTACATGACCAAGTTTCTGGACCTATTGAGGTATGTAATATATCTTACAAATGAGAAGGCTAAAGTTCAAAGATTTATCAATGGTTTTCCATTAGCATTTAGAGATCAGATTGAGTATGATGAGCCTTGGACACTTGAGGAAGTCATTAGGAAATTGAAGCATTTCTATGAAAAGTTATAGCGTAAGAATGAATCTCAGCGAGGATGGAAAGGGAAGGACAAAGGTAAAGGTAAATGGTATCCTAAGAGAGCAAGGCCTCAGGATGTAGATGGGAAAGAAAATATGGCACCACAAAATAAGTTCAATGTAGCTAGATAGGGACATGTGACGCAGCAACAACATGTGAATGAAAATAAGCAAAGCACACAATGGATCCCTTTTTCTCAATCGTCAACTTTGTCCCTATCAGAAACAAAGCTCTTTTTCTAATAATAAAAGAACTAAAATAACCCTTTTAATAGTGTTGAGCACTTTTTAAATCAATTCCCATGCGATTTGAATAAAATTATCGCAATCGCGATCAATGCAAATGCCACACTGTTCCGATCTGATGTAATCACAATCGTAGATCACATTTATTTGAATATCAAAGCTGTCAAGAGTTGTAGTTCCAATCTGATTGATCGGAATCGCAATTCGCAAAGTCGGGTGGTGTCGCTTCTCATAGTGAGAAGATATATTTTGAACCCGATTTTGTTTAAAACCATTTTATAACCCTTTTCGCATTCGGGTTCCAATAAGAATTTATTCACAATTTCTATGTTAATGATTGTTTCGAACTCACAAAATGCGACAGTGTCGAGGCCGAATAAAATGAAAAATTCATAAAATTTAAACAAAATACACATGGGTCATCATTTATTCAAGCAATTTCGCACAAAAGATCAGTATTTAAAACTCCACGCACATCTTCTAAAGAGACACACAATATTTGTTTTATTCATACTATTTCAGAAAAACAGAGTTCTCCCTTGGCGAGTAAAAGAAAATCTCAATTAAAAAAAAACACAGTCCTCGCTACCAATCTGAGCTTTTGCTCCACACTACAAACCTCACCCCACCCCCTCTCTCTCTCTAAAGAATCTCCTCACTTATTACAATTTTTTTTCTATATTTATTCCACTAATTTTTCTAACAAATAGATAACATAATCTTTTATTTTCAACAAAATCTCCTATCTTCTCACTCACGGTTACACCTATGTAACAAACCTTATCACTAAATCTCAAATAGAACAGGTGCATTTATTTCAATAATAACAAACTATTAATAAACCGACTTCCACAGTGAACTAAAATTGACCAAGAGTAAATGAAATTCACTCTATCAAGCCACAACCTGTGAATAGATTTTTTACATTGCTGGACTATTCTGATGCTCCTGCATCAGACTCCCGGGGAAGAAAATATTTGTTCATTAAACTTTAATATTTATTTCGTATCTCTGCAATTCAGCTGCTGTCAACCAACTAGAATCTTCCATTGGCTTTTCCTTCCACTTGACAAGATACTGGAAATATGTCTGCCCTCGAGTTTTCTTGGATATTCTTCGATCCAAGATATCTTCAACTTCCTTTTTAGATGCTTTTGGTATCTATTGCTCCCAGTCTACAATTTGAACTTCATCACCTATAACTTCAGTTTGCAACTCGATCTCTACTTCTTTGAATGGATATAAGTTTGCAACATTAAAATGGGGGATATTCCAACCCCTTCCGGCAACTCAATCTCATATGCATTGGCTGAAAATTTCCTTTTAATTTTACAGGGTCCTATTCTCTTCATTTTCAGCTTATTATAAGTTTTTGTAGGAAACCTCTCTTTCCTCAAATATGCCATGACTAAATCCCCTACCTGAAACTCCTTTTCCCTTCTTTTCAGGTTTTCTCTCTGCTTGTATCTTTTACTGCTTTCCTGCAATTTATCTTTGACTTCTTCCTGTAGCTTCTGCATTTGTTCAGCAAAATCTTCAGCACTTGCAGTTCTGGCTTCTTGTTTTCCCAAGTCCCTAAGTTCATATACTCCTCTCGGATGCATTCCAAAGACAATCTGAAATGGACTCATTCTAGTGCTTCGATTTGGTGTATCATTGTAAGCAAACTCAGCTTGAGCTAATGCCAAATCCCACTATTTGGGATTCTGATGTTCCAGACTTCTTAATATATTCCCCAAGATTTTGTTCACTACTTCAGTTTGTCCATTTGTCTGAGGATGGTATGTTGAACTAAAATTGAGTATAGTACCCAGTTTCTTCCAAAGTGTCCTCCAAAAATGCCCTACAAATTTAGTATCTCGATTTGATACAATGCTTACAGGTAAGCCTTGCAATCTTAAAATCTCTAAAAAGAATAAATTTGCTATGTGTGTTGCATCATTAGTCTTCTTAAAAGCAATAAAATGGGCCATTTTTGAAAATCTATCTACAACAACATAAATAGAATAATTTCCCCTCTGAGTATTTGGTAAACCCAGAACAAAGTCCATACTCACTGCATCCCATGGTCGATTTGGTATGGGAAATGGCTGATATAGACCAGTATTCTGACTCCTTCCTTTGGCATATTGACATACCCTACATTTTTCAACAAACATTTTAACATTAGTTTGCATTTTAGGCCAATAATAAAAAGCATTCACCTGAGCGAAGATTTTATCTTGTCCAAAATGACTAGATAAACCTGCACTGTGCTTTTCCTTAATTATGTTCTAAGTTGTAGTTCCGATCCGATTGATCGGAATCGCAATTCGCAAAGTCGGGTGGTGTCGCTTCTCATAGCGAGGCGATATATTTCGGACCCAATTTTGTTTTAAACCAGTTTATAACCCTTTCCGCATCTGGGTTCCAATAAGAATTTATTCACAATTTCTATGTTAATGACTGTTTTGAAGTCACAAAATGCGACAGTGTCGAGGCTGAATAAAACACAGAATTCATACAATTTCAACAAAATACACACAATTCATCATTTCTTCAATCAATTTCGTACAAAAGATCAGTATTTAAAACTCGACGCATATCTTCTAAAGAGACACACAATATTTGTTTTATTCATACTATTTCAGAAAAACAGAGTTCGCCCTTGGCAAGTCAAAGAAAATATCTGTTAAAAAAAAACACAGTCCTCGCTACCAATCTGAGCTTTCACTCCACACTACAAACCTCACCCCCTCTCTCTCTCTCTGAAGAACCTCCTCGCTTATTACAATTTTTTTTTCTATATTTCTTCCACTAATTTTTCTAACAAATAGATAACATAATCTTCTATTTTCAACAAAATCTCCTATCTTCTCACTCACGGTTACACCTATGTAACAAATCTTATCACTAAATCTCAAATAGAACAGGCACATTTATTTCAATAACAACAAACTATTAATAAACCGACTTCGACAGTGAACTAAAATTAACCAACAGTAAATGAAATTCACTCTATCAAGCCACAACATGTGAACAGATTTTTCACATTGCTTCCTATTCCGATGCTCCTGCATCAACATGGGTCGCAACAGTAGCATAGTGGTGAGGGAAATACTCGGTTGGAGTGTTAGACATGTGGAGAGGAGTCCCTTAGGAGAGATTGTCCATGCCGTCAGGGTGGTATGCCGAAGATATACAATGCACAGGAGACGTAGACTATTGGAGATGTATGGAAGAGTATTCCTCATATCTATGCAGTAGTGGAGAACATGCAGACATGCATCTATCATCAAGATGGATGGTAAGATTTATGATCAATTTATTTCTATTTTGATTGACCCTGGATCTAATTATAGCTATGTTAGTCTTGACTTGGTGGATAAGTGTGGTTTGAGTAAGGAATTGCGTGCAGAGTCTTGGATAGTGTAGCTGGTTATAGGTATGAAGAAGCAAGTTCATCATTGGGTAAGAGCTTGTGAATTCGATTTGAATGGTATGCCTACTTCAGCACATTTGAATGTATTACCATTGGGATCATACAACATGTTGTTGGACATGGATTGGTTGTAGCTACATAGAACCAAGTTAGATTGTTATGGAAAAGCCATTGAGTGTCTTGATAACAATGGGGAACTAAGAGTCTTATAGGGGAAGAAGAAAGCCACATCAATTAGGATGGTGACAATTATGCAAGCAAAGTGTAGCCGCAGGAAAGGGTGTGTGTTATTTGAATGCACATTTCTAGTGACAAAAGTAAGGAAGTTGAGGATGCAAATGTGTTGAGTAGGTACCCACAGTTCAAGGATGTATTTCCTAAGGACATTATAGATTTTCCACTTCACAGGGACGTAGATTTTTCTATTGAGTTACTTCCAGAGGTAGCTCCAACATCAAAAACACCTTACAAGATGAGCACACCTGAGTTTGTTGAGTTAAAGTTGTAGCTGAAGGAAATGTTGGAAACTGGATACATTAGGCAAAGTGTATCACCTTGGGGTGCACCAGTGTTGTTTGTGAAGAAGAAAGATGGAACTCTTAGATTATGCATTGACTATAGGCAGTTGAACAAAGTGACTGTTGTCACTCACTGCAAAATGTGTTTTTAGTTGTCCAAAGTGAAAAAGAGCATAAAATTTTGCAGCCATATTTTAAGCCACAAAAGTACTCAAAACTAAATTTGGCCCTCTCCATTGGAAAGTGTTATGAATAATATTTCCAATGGTATGTGGAAGTCAAAAAATGGACTTCTGGATCATAAGATATGGCCTATTGAAGTTGAGGGTTTTGTCACCTTTGAAAGGAAGAAAGAAGAGCATATCAAAGGTCCTGACACATTGACAATCGAAATATCAGAGGTCTGCGAGATGTTGAAAATAAAAAATAAGAAGTCCCAGTACATTAGTGATCACAATATTGGAGGTCTGGGGTGAATCGATGATCGACAATTGCAACGGTGCGAGACATGTCGCAAATCGACAATCAGAGAGTGACCAATATAAAGGAATCGTGGGAAAAAGTGCCAATAGTGTAAACTATTGGGTGAATTACTTGAATAATTTAACAAAGGTATCCAGTCACAAAACCAGAGAGGGAGGGCCTTTTCTCTCTCCTCTAGAGGGCCATGTGGCAGAATACAATTGGTCCCGATAAAGCCATGTGGCATCTGGCATCATCATGACGTGGTGGTACGACAGACATGTGGCAAGAAGATTCAATGCCTTGAGGGGTCATAAGGGGCCAAAATAAGGTGACACATGTCGCCATTCATAAGGTGCCACATGGCATTGATGATGTCACAGTCATAGGTTGTTAATCATCATTTTGTAACACTAGAAAAAGCAAAACCTTTGATTGAAGACTAACGATTAGGGGGCTCTGATAGTGGGGCTAGCCCCATGGTCACAAATAGTTTGAAGAACCCAAGGAAGAGATGGAGTTCGAACAACAAACGGCTCTTGCAATCATAGATTGCAAGCACATTGCATCTTCAATATAAAATCCCTGACTGGAAACCTCTAATGTAGAGGAACTCCGAGAAAGGACGCGCGGTGGTGAAGACTTAAGGAAACCAGATGCTAAAGTAGTTTATAAAGTAAAAATAGCCCCCAATAGAAAATAAAAATCCTTAGCCTTGGAATACTAAGTTGATGGTCACAACCCTCAGTCTTATGCGAACATACAATAAGGTCTCAAAGAAAAAGGGGCTTAAAGAGATTGAAGTTCGTTGTTTCGCAGAACTTGTTACGTATAAAGATTGTGACAGGCATAATCCTCGATATTGCACTTTGGTTGTTTTATGAGGCATGTTACACTCCTATAACATGATATAGGTAAGATTAATTAGCATCACTAAGGCCATCACAGTGATTGCTACCAGCTTTAGTGAGTGGGAAATTAAGATGTTAAGGCGAAAGCGATGGGAATCGGCTGAGCAATAAGAGAGGCACATTGAGGCAGAGACATGGCCTGAGAAGAGGCCATAATTCCTCTGTTCATCATCGAGTTGTCATTTTTTCTCTTTTATTCTATAATTTTTGTATTTCAAGAAAGGAATCAAATCATGATGGTAATCATTTGGGCAGTCGAGCTATCGCACGTCGATACAACTAGTCGATTAGACAACTACAGCTCTAGCTGAGATATTTTGTAACTGGTTGTTAAAGATCTCCCTCTCCTTATAAATAGGGGGAAGAAACACTTAATAGAGGTTCCAAAATTCTACACTTGAGGGATCCAAATTCTGTTATTCCACTTTTGGTTTTATTTTCTTGTTCATGAGGGACTTGAGTGATACCTTGTTGAATGTAAATGGACTAGTGAATTAGACTCATTTTGAAGGATGAATGAAACTCTTGGGCGATTCCAATCAGAGAAATATACAATATGTTTCCCCTTTGTTTATCACTTCATGTATGTTTTTATCCCTCTGAAATAGTGTAATGAAGTTGTCGGTTTCACTCTTATTCATGGTTGTATATTTTGCTGCTAAGTAGTAACAATACCTGTGGTAATTGCATATTTACTTATGTTATTCGATTGCTTACAGTACCTGCATGAGAAATTTTTTACATATGTTCACTAGTAGCAAATGTATTCATGGTGTATAGATCTTGGGACCTTAATTAGTGCTCCATTGTTTCTGCCATTCCACCTCTTCAGTGTTCCATACTTCTACTAGAACGTTGTTTCTTAGGATTTTGTCTTGTTTCTAGTCCTATGCATCAAATTCCCTCCTCTCTTTCCTCCTCTTCAATTTACTACAATGCCAATATTAAAGTTGCCTATTGTTGTGTGTCAGCCACTAGAACTAGACATTTCTCTTTGTGGTTAGCCCGATTTACCTGCTGAGCATTTAGATAATGGTATTTGCTTGAGTTTACCTTGATGAAGGACTATTGAACCAAGCCCCCCTTCATTATATTTTTCCAATTACATGACAATTGGAGTGCAACAGAGATCCCTCACTGATAATATTCAAATGCACTCCTCCCTTTAAGATGTCCTAGGCACTAGTCTACAATCAACCCAAAGGTTGTCGCTACGAAGCTTTCACATCTCCTAAAGAACTTGTGCTACAAGTGATAAAAAAGTGACAATAATGACCATCAAGAACAGATATATGTTGCCAAGGATTGATGACTTGTTCGATCAGCTAAAGGGAGAAACAATGTTCTCGAAGATTGATCTAAGATCGAGATATCATCATGTATGCATCAAAGAGGAAGAAATTTACAAGATAGCTTTCCAGACCAGGGATGGGCATTATGAGTTTGTTGTAGTTTCATTTGGCTTAACTAATGCTCCAACTACATTTATGTGCTTGATGAATAGTGTGTTGTGTCTATATTTGGATACGTTTTTTATTGTGTTCATTGATGATATATTGGTATATTCTAAAAATGAGGAAGAGCATGTCGAACATTTAGCAGCAGTGGTGAGATTGTTGAGAGAGCATTAGTTGTATGCTAAGCTCATCAAGCGCAATTTCTTTCAAACTAAGGTACACTAATTGGGGCATTTTGTCTCCAAGGAGGGAATTGCAGTAGATCTAGAAAAGATAAGAACCATCATGGAGTGGGTAGCTCCTAAGAATGTGTATGAGGTGAGATCTTTCATGGGGTTGGTAGGCTATTATAGGAGGTTCATTAGGAACTTCTCACAGATTGCTTATCCTATTACGTCATTGTAGAGGAAATGTAAGAAGTTTGAATGGACAGAGGAGTGTGAGGCTAGTTCTCAGTAGCTTAAGCAGTTGTTGACACATGCACTAGTGTTAAAGATTATGGATCCAGACAAAGATTTCATAGCACACACAGACTCTTGCAAGAGAGGACTTGGTGGAATCCTTATGCAGCATGGACAAGTGGTATGTTATGACTTCTGGAAATTGAATGAGCACGAGAAGAACTATCCCATGCATGATATTGAGCTAGAAACAATTGTACATGCATTAAAGATGTGGAGACATTATCTTCTGGGCAGGAGGTTTACATTAATGAGTTATCGCATTACTTTGCAATATCTATTTGACCAACCGAATTTGAATAGTAGGAAAGCTCGGTGGTTGGCTACGATCAGTGAGTTTGATTTTGAGATAAGGAATATCAAAGGTAAAGAGAACAAAGTGGCAGATGCTCTTAGTAGGCAGATATAGGTAAATCACTTAGCAGCTATGAGCTCCTATGGGAAATGTTGTACGTCTGAGATAGTAGTAGGTCAGGCTACCAATGCTAGAGCATCTAAAATAATTTGTTTTGGGGGTTTTTGGTTTTAGTTTTGGAAGACCAATTAATGAAGATGAATGTAGAATTGAAGAAATTAATCCTTTGGGTTATATTAATACTTCAAAAAAGGGCTGCTATAAAGCATTACACAGTGATATAGATCAAAATAGTGGTGAGTAGAAGACAACAAAAAATATGATTATCATAGTTTCTAGACTCTAAAATAGAACAATCATAAGTTGGAAAACCTTCTGAACTACGTTCAAAATTTTCAAGGCAATATACTTAAGCTTATACAAGATGTTAATGATTTATTGATTAGAGGGGATTAGCTACACAAATAGTTGCATTAATCCAATCTCTTTAATAGATGATCACTTCAGGAGCTTATAGGAATCAATTGAAACTCTAATTGATCCTACCTAGATATCTCTGTAAGTCATAAGCATATGAAGAAATAACGTAATGATTGAAAACTGGAAAAACTTACAGGATAACACAAACTATGCAAGACAATATTCAAAATCCTTTGCTTTGTATTAAGGTTCCAAAAAGCCCGATTACATAAAGTGTTAGCAAAATCTTCTTTCAAAGGTGGCTTCCAAGTTCAAAGTAGCATTAATAGTCAATACTTTAGAAGTAATGAACTATGAATCTTGAACTCCGAAAAATTTACAACTCTAGAAAAGAGTTATTTATACAATAACGAAATTCAGGAAAAGATCCTGAAAAAAATTAAGATTTTTAGGAAAAGAAAGATCTTCATGGAAAGAAGATAGGGGTAGTTGTTTGAACTGCTTCTTGTCGTCCCCTTTATTCAGGCTGTGCTAGCTTTTTGTAGGATATTTTCACCCTTTAAGCTACTTGGTTGTTCACATTCTTCATGTTCGCTGATTATTTTCATTTAACCTTTTATCTGATATTGTTTGAACTCTGTAAATATCCTTTAATCTGGCTGAGTGACCTTTACTATGCTCCTTTCTACTTTACTGTGCATTTGAGGTTTTTATTGTGCTTTTCACAGTAAATCACTCATTTTGTCTTCCAACTGTTATGCAGGCTTACTTTTATAAACCTGGAACAACAGTCTTCTTACCTGCAAAACACATAAACTGTTAAGAAAAACTTAGGTGACTGAAGGTCTTCAATGGCTCTGCTAAGCTTGAAAGGCTATCAGAAGGAGTCTAGGGCATGTCGGAGGGTAAACAGTGGCTTTAATGGCCATAAAGGCATAATGGAGGCTGCGCTATGTAAAACAGGAAAAACAGAGAAAAAAAACCTTTTTATGCGTTGAAAAGGAAAAACAGTTAACGTTTGAACTATCGAGCGAAGGTGAACAGTGGTGGAAAGAGTACAAAGGGATTAATCATGGCGGGAATATCTTAATTATGGGTTAAAACAATGATTAGTGGTTTAAATGGAGTTTCAGGTCATTTGTTCGTTTAGATCGAAAAAATGATTTAACACAGAAAACTTTCACAAATCGCATATGGGCAGACTTGAATTTGTGTTAACTTTGGCGGATAATGATATTGGGTCCAGGTTCAAATTGGATATCGCAATTGGATTTAGGCGGGGGTAGGCCTATTGCAAATGAATGCGATAAGGGGCGGATGGAATATGGCAGAAAACTACAACATATATCCGATTGGGTCCGGGCTTACATCAGATATTGGAAATTGCGGTGGTGGGAGGTATATACATCGGGATGTGCGATGAGGCCAGATGCGATATGGAAGTAATATGTAATATATATATGCATCGGGTCTGGGCTTCCATATCGTAGTCAGGGATCTCAATACATGGAGGGTTATGCTATAAGTGGGATTGTGATGGAGGGTGGATGCGAAATGCAATATATTATGATATATAATGATGTGAGGTCTGGACTTCCCATATATATCGTAATTGGAGTTCGCAATGTGGGGAGGGTTATTTATATGAAGGACTTGTGATCTCGTCGATGTGATATTTATATGAAATACATAGTTTTTAATAAAACTAAGGGTTTTTAGATATTTAATAAAAGGAGTTAATAATAAAGGAAAGGAATGTTTTTCAAGGATTTAATACATAAACTAGTTTTAAAATGAAATATGAGCCAAAAAGAGGAATAACACTAAGTATAATGTTTTTTTATAAGTTTTTGCTTTTCATATATGCATTAATACTTAGGGAAACATAATTTGTGGGTTTTTGTGTAAAAAGGGATTTTACATAGTAAAAGGGAATTTACATGGTGTTTTTACTTTCCCTAGGTAAAAAGGGTTTTTACCATAGGAAAAGGTTTTTTTATGGAAATGAATGATTATGAACTAAATGAAGGGGAAACTAGTAAATATATGAATGAAAAAGGATGAGGGAGGTTAATTAATTGATGTTGTAGACCTTCATGTTTCTTGTATAATTGCCTCCTGGACATAGAAACATGATAAATGTACATTTTGTCCAATCAATAATCAAACTGTTGCAACCTTTCTCTACTTACCCTTAGCTTATCTTATCATTTTTTCTTCACTTAATGGGTGCATATAAGATAGCAAACCCTTTTCCTTTCTTATTATTTTACAAAAGAAAACTATCTAATTCTACCCTTATAACTTCCAAGGGGTCAGATTAAACTGATAAGCACCTTATTATTCTCTACCTAACTATTGATCTGCCAAGATTAAATAGTTTGGCCATATCTTTATTCTCTAACTATAACATCAAATTTAAAGCATGAAACGCTCAAGATTAAATAGTTTGACTGTCATGGGTTGTGGCATTTAAAACAAGCTGCACACAACCGTTATTTGCAGAAAAAGATTAGTGGCATTTAGACTTGCTCACTTTTAGAGTTTATTTGTTTTCTTTCTACCTAACATTTTCTTTTTGCCTTGAATTTTTTAGAGAAGCTAACCTAAAATTTTCTTTCATATGGACATTATCATGAAAAATTATTTTTTCACTAGCATTTTATTCACTATTGTTATGCCCATATCCTAACTTAACATTTTTTGAAATATGCTATCTAATCAAAACCAAAAAATGCTACGACATTGGCTCCATCTAGGGACTGCTTTCTCTTGTAGAATGCAGAGAACCTGTAGATCCGTGTGCCTTCTCCTTGGGCTATAGAGTCCTTGCTGTAAAAATTATGACACTGACATTTTGGAAAGGAAAAGAAAACCAGAGTATTTACAATGAAAACTATTTCAAATTCTTAGTACTGAATGAAATGTTTGAGAAACCTTCCATTTATAGGATAAGTGGAATATAGCCCCTTAAGATTCTACAGAACAAAAGTGTTGTTACCCTTTACTTCAACAATTTCTAAAGATCCAAACCATAGATTGTCAAATTTGTCATGCTTTCCTTTCTCTTCTCTCCTGGCATCTCATCTTAGAACTAGATCACCTTCCTTAAAGTCCCTTTCCCTGGTTCTTCTATCAAACAAGACCTTCATCTTATTATGATATTTCCGCAATTTGTATTGAACTTCATCTCTATTTTCATTGAGCTAAATAATCTGATTTATTATTCTAGAAAAATCTTCAGGTTCATCTGTTGCATCCTACGGGAATTTTAAAACAGGGAAATCCAAATTTGTAGGGACGATTTCATCTTTCCCGTAGACTAATTGAAATGGATATTTGCCAGTTGATCTCTTTGGAGTAATTCTATTTTCCCATACTGCATAAATCAAATGTGAATCCCAACTCTTCTTATGATTAGCTAGAGTCCTTTTTATTACCTTTACCAAGATTTTGTTTGATGATTCAACAAGGCCATTACCTTGAGGGTAGTATTGAGTTGAATGATGTAGCAGAATATGATATTTCTAGTAAAATTCAAATCATTTGAACACTAGAAAAAGTTGTTGCATTACAATGACAATTTGAGTTGGGCAACCAAATCTAGCCAAGATATTATCCTTAATAAAATTAATTACTATTGCATCAGTAGCATTTCTGACTGGAATTGCTTCCACCCATTTAGTAAAGTAATATGTTGCAGTGAGGATCCATCTATGTTGATTAGTTGAAATGGGGTGAATCTCTCCAATAAAATCTAATCTCCATTGAGAAAAAGGAGCTGAAACTATTGATGGAACGAGTGGAAGAGTTGCTAATTTATGTTTTCCAGCAAACATTTGGCAAGGAACACACCTCTTACCTTTGCCCCTACTTGTAAAAACAATGTGGGCCAATAAAATCCTCCCCTCAAAATCTTGTATGCTGTAGCTTTCCAAGCATAATTTCCCCCACAAAATCCTATATGAAACTGATCAATGATTCCTTCAGTTTCAGATTCTGTTAAACATAATGAAAAAATGTTGAGTGGGTCTTTCCAGTATAAATTTGCATTAATAATGCAGTACTTGATTGATTTTAACTTTAGAGTTTTACACTGGGTTTTGGAGAATGATGTTGGACACTCAAAATTGAACAAGAAATTTACAATATCTTGATAGCAGTTTGAAAAAAAATATTTTTCATCAATGTGTATAGGACTAATATGCTCTGAAGGTAGGGATTCTTGTGGATTCTCTCTTCTAGGATGAAGGGAAATGTTATAGACATTTTTGGGCACTTCAAACCCAATCATAAATGTCCATAAATTGAGGGCTCATAAGTCCTTAAAAGTGTTGCTTCACTACCTAAAGGAACAAGGTCAGCTAATTACATCATCTCCCAGAAGTTCTCCACTAAAAACTGCTCATAAATGGTCAAAACTGGACCATACTGAAAACACAGTGTAGAGGGTGCGATGCATATCACCTTCCCAGTGTACAAGGTGCAATTCATACTGAATGGCTCCTCTGTAGGGTGCGATGGTCGAGAATAGACAAATGGCAGGGACAAAATGCGAGGTGGAAGATCATGGAATCTTCTATAAGCTTCCCCTCTGACACTTGCCTCTCTGTTTTCGATTAGGGATGAGTAAGAGATCATCATTCTCCAAGTGGAAGTAGGAACTATCAGATAGAGGACACTAATCAAGACCCCAGCAGATGACTCATCTCCCTACAATCATTTATATATGGATCCCTCATCACAGAGATCCATAGGCTGGAATTTTGTATCTTATAGAGAAGTGTTGTTGGTTTTCTGGTGTACATTCATAGTGTTGGGTGATCTAAGCTTTACTTGAGGTGAAGAAGGGCTTTCTAGCTGGAGGATGATGCTGGGTTAGAACATATGGTTGTAATCCTCTTGCTACTTTTCATATTAAAGCTATTCAAGTTTTCCTCCATATTCTTGTATGTTTACTTATATATGCATTTGTATGGTTAACACACATCTGCTCCTATGTTATTTATGCATATAGATCTTTGTTCTTCGATAGTAGTATGTTGCTTTGATTCCACAGGTGCTCTTTGAAGCTGGGTAGACGAAGAAGAAGTGGCGAAACTCTATCAGGAAGGAGAGGAATCAAACAAGGAAATCAAGTGCAAGACTAAGGTTGGTCCCCTTGGTTCCACTCTCATCTATTTTCATAAAAGAAAACGAAAGTAGACTTTACTTGTTTGTTTCTAAGATAGCCACCAATCGTATTGGGAATAGTAGCATCTGAGTGGACACTATTCCCAGTAACAAAATAGCGACTCCACTGGGGAGCGACTAGATTGTTTGTTAGCCTATCTTTGTTTCTTTTATAAACTTACAGACGGAGCCTGAAGCCAAGTGAACTAGCCTTCGAACTGAATTTTTCATACAAATGAAAAGTAGATCAATGTTGCTTCAATCTATCTCTGGTTTTTGTTTATGAATTATCTGCAAACAGTCTAATTGCCCTAAGTGGTGGCTCTAGTAACCTCCTTAGATCTACCCCTGTGATTTAAAAAAACTGAACATCACTTACTCGAACTAAATCCCTGAACTGAATTGCAAATTGTGAGTAAAAACTCATTTAAAGTATCGCACGGGTACCATCACACCCTGCCTTCAAGGCAGTCTGTATGCATCGCACTTCCTGAGTGCAGTAGGTGGGTTGCATACTGAATTCACGGTGTGACAGGTGCGATGGTCAGGGAAGGTTAACTTTACCTTCAGACTTTGGTTTTTTCCTCACTGTTTTCAGTCCTATTCAGGAGTTTTGCTGTCTGTGGCCAGTGTATCTCTATGAAAACCCCCTTCTCTTACATTATTTCACCTCCATAGTGCAAATAATTGTAAGTTTTTTTATGTATTGTGTGCCATTTTCAGTTCTGTTTTGCAAAAAAATAGCATAGTCAAACTGTCGTTTCTTGATCTGAAAGTGTCGTAGCTGATGTTTTCAGTCATAGAAGACAATCCCATTGTTTATGATAGTCGATTATACAGTTACTATTGCATATGATTTGAATTAATAGTTTTTAAAGTGTTGAAAAGAAATTTTCATTTCAAAATCGCAAAGTGTCTCTCTTTACTTCACTTCATTTTGAAAAGAAATTTGTTGAGTATTGTCGCTTTGAAAGTAATTCATATCTGCAGATAGATTTCTTATCATCATTCATACATTAAGAAGGCCGAAAACAAATACATGCATGTGCATTTTCATTTTGACTTCTTGGTTTGATTTAGGACAGTGCATTTAGCGTGTGCTTTATGCTCTTTGCTGAAAGATTCTTAACTTTCTTTCCTTAGTAGCTAGGATTTTCATTGCCAAAAGAAGATTAAACGTTCGTTTATCATCTTAGACTGCATTTTAGGAATTGTATACACATCACGCGTGAACCTAAAAGGCAAATTTTTAAGCAAGATCAACTTAAAATAAATTTAATGAATCTAACAACACTTTGGAACCTAACGCACAACATCTAGAGGTCTAGGCTAGAGACGTATTCCGGCGTCGTAAAACCTGGTAACTGTTTTTTTTATTGTTGGCTGGGTGATTCCTCCACTCTGAGATGGCAAGTGCCAGTACGGACTTGTGCTCCCACGTACCATCGAGTATATTTTGGGAGACCACAATAGGCTGCATCCTTTATCCTTAGGAAGCCGTGTCTATCGCCCTATCGATCGCAATGCACTGAACACAACATTCAGGAAGATTGACTGCCATACCATAAAACGCATTATGGAGTTTTGTGGTTGGTTTGGTAATCCCCTCTGCCTAGATCTCCAGAGAAGTCCATTTTTCTCCTTTTCAGACTCCTTAAAGGAAAAGGTCCTTTGAGCACTTGTCACTTCAGGCTCAATAAAAAACGAAGGTGACTAGAGTCATCTTTTGTTTTTTCTTGACTCTTTAAAATTGAAAAAACAAGTTGTTTCAAAGCGTATAAAATTTATTTTAATCGGAATAACATCACAAATTCCCTCGTTGATCTTTAGGTTGAGAAAATGGAGTCTACCAACCAAGGATTTCCCCTTGGAGGAAATCCTAGTCCCTTCTCCTCTTGGGGAGATGTTGGTGCACCCCATATGGCCACATTCTCACTTCCAGGATTGACAATTGGTTTGCCTATCTGGATCTTCTCTACCTCTGTTGTTCAGAATCCCGTAATTCCTGAACAGTTAAGTCAGCAACTAGATGACACTAGAGTTGCCTCACAACCTTCTACTTCGTCTGATTCTCCCTCTCCTCCTTCCTCTTCGCTTGATAAAGCCGATAAATCTAAAAATCAAGTAGTTGAGAAGAAGAAGAAGAAAAATGAACCAAAATCGAAAGGGGGCAACAAAGCGTCATCTAGCGAAAATCCCCACACCGCACAGTCTAAACCTAAATCTCCTTGTGTCATTTGCAATGGAGACCACTATCACCGAGATTGTCCCTGCATCCCTCGGATCTTAAGGGACTGGTCTCCTCGTTTGCACAATCGGTGGCGTCAACCTATGATGATCATGTTGAATGCACACCATCATCCAGTGAAAGTGAAGCACCTGGATAGAAAAGGAATCCCAGATTTCCTTGTAAATTGTGTGAAGGCAATCACGCCGTCCATTGTTGTCCCTTCCTTGACGAGGCTAAAAGAGTTTTGGATGACCGTCCTGCTTCACCGCTACAGCTCCCTCCTAGATATAAAAAACTCTTTCCAAGTCCACCACTGGTTCAAAATCCGGCTGGCCCATCATTATGGTCGGCTGAAGCGTCTATCATTGAAAATGAACCCTTTAAATCCATACCAGATGAAATTCAAAAGGTTGAGACGGCAGTTGACCTGGTCTTGCCTTCAGAGTGTTCATCCTCGAATGATACCGTCATTGAAGAGAAAGATAACGACATCGTTCAAATTCTTTTCATCAACACAGACTCCGATGAACTTGGGGGTAGTCCACCCATTCCTTTATCGCAGGAAGGAAGTTCATCAGATTCATATCTGGACCTCTATTCGGTCCCACCTCCAAGCAACCTAGTCGTTTCCTTCAGCTGGAATCTACTAGCAGACCCCGTTTACCAGCTAGTGTACCATTCAAAATCATTGTACAAGCTTACAGAATGGTTATGGCTGGTACCATCATCGATGAAGGGGCTTCTGTGAGTATCCTTTCCTCAACTGCTTGGAAAGCACTTGGTTCACTGTCACTTTTGCCTGAAATGAGAAATCTAACAGGCTTCGACAAAGGAACCAGTCGACCTTTAGGGATCCTTCCAAATGTGCCCATTACTTTGAGAAGGAAAACCATTCACATGAACGTAATGGTAGTTCAAGGACCCTTAGATTATAATCTACTCCTTGGAGGCGACTATATTTATTTCGTGGGAGCCATCGTCTCCTCACTCTTTAGAGTAATGTGTTTTCAGCACGACGGCAGAGTGGTCAAGCTCGTAGACCAAATGTCATTCCCCAATTCACACATCACAAATAGTCAAATGCCATCCCTAAATGGTCTTTTCACGCAAGGAATGTCTCATCGATCTCTAGTCCGTCCACCTGATGAGCGCGAGTGATTCAGGAGGATGTGATTGAAACCCAGGGGGCATGAACCTTGGTCTGTTTCGGTAGGGAAACCTTGGGTATAGAGTGGGTTTCCATGGAGGATATATGACTAGTCTGACTAACCCGTCCTCACAAGAAAATGGGATTAGGATGGAATAAGATACCTTTGTTAAGGTTATACTGAGTGGCATGCGTTTGCACCACTCCCCTTTGTCTATTTTGGTAGACATCGCCATGAAAGCATTCGGTCTGCTTCTTGGGGAACTTTCATGGTAACCTGGAAATTTTTCGCTATACCTGGGGGCATGCAAATCTTTCCGCATGCAAGCGAAGAGCGACTATTTATTTTTTTAAATTTGTAGGACCTCTAACCCTTTAAACCCGTAAGGCTAGTCGTTTCCTAGCTTGCATAAAGAAAGGATTTGGGGCAAAGCTTCAAAAGGTGCAAGCCCCTTCAAAATGGTACCTTGAATGAGACATCCTTATCATACGACTAGCGAGCAGTGTTATCGCAGGGTTCAAGCTCGTTAAAAAATAAACCCCCCACGAGCAGTTTTAGCACATAGTTCAAGCTCGTTAAAAAATAAAAATAAGTCATGAGCAATTGTTTCCCCCAGCATTTAAGCTCATTAAAAAATGAACCAGTAAATAACCATTGTGAATGCCTTATCGCCAGCTTTTGAGCCTTGGTCGTGTTCTCATCATCACCTCCACTATGTTTTTAGCCGATCATTCACCCCCATATGATGTTTTACCCCTTCAAGGAAAATTTGCGAAGAGTGATTCTATTAGCCATCCTTGTGACACTGCCGTGATTGGAGAATTCCAAATCTTACCTGGAATCAGCTGCTACCCAAAACCATCACTCATTGCTCGAAAATGAGTCTTCTTTAAGCTCTTTTCAACTCTCTCGTAAAATATGAAAATATTGCCGAGCGATTGGCCTCTCCGGCTCGTTAAAGTCATCGGAAGTGTTATCCCTCCTCTAGATTTTAATATTTTTGGACCTGAGGGATTATTACACAAAACGATCGAGCGCTTGTCTTGTTCGGCTCGTTAAAACTATCGAAAATTCATCCCTTTTGTTTATTTTACATTTTTTCAGACATAAGGGATTACATGACGAAAAAGAATCATTGGAGTCTCCTTTCTGTTCCTTTCAGACTCTCTAAAATTGAAAGGGATCGATTTATCTTTTTCGTTAAACTCGTTAAAACCAAATAGCGACAAACTTGTCCAAATGGACGAGAACGAGTTTCATTGTTGCTAGGCTCGCTAAAACATACCGATAGGTTCGCCCGAATGGCAGATTATAGAACAAGAATATGTTATCCTCCTCAAGCTTGACAAAAATAAAGAGGTACTGGTCAGCAATGACTGGGGACAATTGGGAAGAAAATTTGAAAAAGCTTTATTGGTAGCAAGTCGCTCTTGAACATGACACTTTCCTTCCACATCTAAGTCGAGTTGGGTTGTTCTGTTCACTGATCATCACCATTGGTCCATCACACCATCCATATTTGGAGTTAACGCTACCAATCCATCGTCAGTGTCGCCGATATGTTCAAGAGAAGTCATTCAGACAATTCGTCTATGTCTCACCCACTGCAATACATTCATGCTCCATTCCTTCATGACTGCCACCCTGAACCCTGTATTGTCATATTGTTTTCACCTCCAAAATCATTTGCTTCATTCCGTGTCATTGATGTGGGATTCATTAAGGCCCTCCTGCGATGGGTCACTTCTTGTCGACATCAGCTCATTATCCAAGAAGTTGACTTACGAACAACCCTTGCAAACTTTGAAGCTTGCATGCCTCAATGGCAAGTTTCTCACTTTCGGTGATAGGTTTACATCAATGGCCTTTGACCGAGTGATTTTACGTGGTGTTTGATGCCAAGTCCTTTTTCACACCATGTGAATTGTACTGTAGTACCTTGAGGGTCATTGTCATTATTGGTGATTCCTCTCGCGCCTGTTAACATCTTACATCATTGGCTAGTAATCAAGCGATGTCTTTCCATGTTCGACTCCAGAACATTTTTCACATGGATCGACTTGTACTTCGAGTGAAGATTGAATGAGTTTTGAAGATCCTGGATCTAGTTTCATCCATCCGGGCTGCGATATATTCAGGAACATAAAGACATCAAGTGTACATCATTGCCAAACAGATGATCATCCAAATCAAAGGAT